>JAUJYS010003403.1:0-13147 GCA_033995665.1 Melogona broelemanni | reverse complement strand
TCTCCATAGAGACACGAGGGTGCAGTAGTCCTGTGGTGCATTAGGCGCTACGGTGACTTTAAAAAAAAAAAAAAAAAAAAAAATCAGAAACCGGCTAAAATAATGTGAGGAATGGCATTGGATAAAATAACAGCAATACGTGATACTCGCGCTTTAGAAGAAAAAAATAACTGATTGTCAATTAATGTTTCCCAAAAAAAAAGTGTGATCTTAATACGGTAATTAATTGTTTATGCTTTAATAACGCCAAACACGCTGCAGAACATATCCGACTACGATAATGACAAATTTGTTCATTTTTTAAAGAGTTCCTTATCATATCCTTTTAAATTAAATTTTCCAGTAAAATTAGATTTTGACAAAAAAAAAATAAGAAGCAAATCTTAAGTGAAAATGCATTTTCTTCTAAAATAACAAGAGTCGGAAAAATTATATTTAAAACGAAAAAAAAACTGGATACTATTTTAAAAATTAAAAATAAATATCGATGATTTCGATATGATTTCGATTTTAACTCAAATTTCAATTTAAGTTTTAAATTGGAATAAATAATTGCAAAAATTTGTTAAAACTATAATTTCTCATTTGTAAAATAAAATTGTGGCCATCAAAGGTGAAAATTTAAATTTACGTAGAGCGAATGTGAGCTCGCTTGCGCTTCTACATTTGTAGACGTGAGAACCTTATCCTGAACTATGCTGAGATTAAATCGAAATTCAATACTACAAAAGGACATGCAGCAGCAATGTGTTACAGCCATAAGCAAAATAATAATAAAATATAAGCTATGCACAAAAAAGATTGCACAGATAGATAGAAGTGTGATGAATAAAAATACATACCTAGCGGCCAGTGTCGCAACGGCATCTGCCCCTGATTATCCCGCAACTGCAGCTCGTTCTTCTTCTTCATCTGCTGCTGTTTCTGCATGAGCTCGCGCATCTGCTGTCGGGCCATCATATCCGGCAATGTCTCGGCCGAAGACGCCCCGGGCGAAACAGCTCCCCGCACACCGCGCATCAACTGCTCCTGCAGGGAAACTGCGTCGCCTCCGTGCTGTTGCCCGGCCGTCACCCCAGTCGACGTCTGAGGTTGCTGTTGAACCGACTGGGGATGCGGCGTCAACGGCGCCTGCCCGTACGGATCGTCTGTCATGGGCGATAAGCTGGGCCGCGGCGTGCTGGGCGTTCTCGGCGGCGGCTGGGGACTGAACCGTTCCGGCGAGGCGGCCGTCGGATCACCCAACGGCGAAGCCAACCGGTGAGGGGAATTGGATCCGGTCAGGTGGTCGAGCGGACCAACCGGTTTGACGTGCCGCGCCGGACCACCCGGCGCGACGAACTTGTCGTGCTGTTGTTGGACGGAGGGCGCAAAGTGTTGGTCGGTAATCTGCGGCGACATCCGCGGCGTCATGTACTGTTGATCCGGCCGCGGCGTGGCGGGAGCCTGCGCGTACGGATCCGCGGTGGCCGGACGCGGGGTGGCCGGTGCCTGACCGTACGGATCCAGCATCTGCTGTTGCTGGACCGCACGCTGCTGTTGCTGCTGCAGAATGTAGGGATCGTGGCCGCTGCGTGGCGTAGCCGGTTTCTGGGCGTAGGGGTCTTGTAGTTGGTTGGATGCCGGTCGTGGGGTGAGTGGTGGATGGGCGTAGGGATCCGGCTGGGGCCTCGGGGTGGAGGGGGCCTGCGCGTACGGGTCGACCATCACCCGCTGACGGGGTTGGAACATCTCCTGGCGGGCGGGGTGAAATTCGCCAGTGGGCGGCGGAGAAAACGGACCCACGTTGGGACGAGGGGTACCGGGTGAGAACGAAACGTCTGGCATGGGGGTACGGGGCTGACCATAGGCCGCTTCCGGGGTGGGAGTCCGCGGGTGCGGGGTACCCGGCGGTGAGTGGAAAGCGTCCAGGGGTAGTCGCTGCACCGGCGGTTTGGTGAGGATGTGTTGGGGGGGCTGGCCGCCACCGCCGGGGAAGTGATCCGATCGCGGTGAGAAGGGCACGCGGGCGTAGTGGTCCTGCGGCAGGCGGACGGCCGTGCGGACGATCTGGGGGCTGGCCGGACGCTGCATGTGGGGGCGGAGGAAGTGGTCCGAGGTGGCGGTGGAGGTGGGGAGTGGACGGGGGGTGCCGGGCATGTGGGCGTAGGGATCGGCGGAGAGTTGGACGCGCTGCATGGATGGCTGCATGAGCATCTGGGAGGGGTCGATGGGCGGGCGGACGCGGGAGACCTGGATGGGTGGGGTGAAGGGGCTGTTGGTGCCGCTGCCGGTGCCGTCCTTGGGGAGTACCACGCTGTGGGGATGGGGTGACCCCATGGGACTGGAGTTGCCCTGCGCCTGAAGAGATAAAAGATTTGTTTAGACTTCGTCAATTTGAATTCCACAGTTTACCGCCAATCTGAATATCACACATTTAATTTATGAACTGTGCCATTGGATTAGGTTAGGATCCACAAGAATTCAATTATTCATGGTCAGGATCCACAGAAATTTAATTATTCAGCTAATATTTTTGGGACTTTACACAAATCGTATTTGTTTCTTTTTCGTATTAGTTTTTTTTTTTTTTTTTACAACGGAAACCAAGCTACAGGGCGAGTTTTTCCTATGAACTATATTTTCCTAGGAAAATTGTTCTTAACAACCTAAAACAACCCTCTGTACCGTATAATGCTCGGTAACTGCCTGCCATGGCTCTCCGCAAAGCTAACCCCTCGGGGCGGCATTGGTGAGGCTGATATGCTCCCCTCTTCAGGGGAACTTCTTTCTGTAAACTTTCTTTCATATTTCAATACGAACAAAACAAAACAATAACTGACCTGCGGAGAGTGCATGGCCATCTGAGATCCAGCCAGCGGCGTCCTCTGTCCACCTGGTGGTCCACCGTCGCCCATGCCACCCATGGGATGACCAAAGGGATCCGAGGAGGGGTGGGTGGGCGTGCCGGGCACGGAGGTCGAGTAGGGGGAATCCAGGAGCCCGGGACTGGTGGGGGTGGTGGGGCCACCAGACGACAGACTGCGTGGTGGCTGCTGTTGCTGCTGGGACGGTAGTGGCGGCGGCTGTTGCTCGACTCCTCCGACCATCTGCTGCTGCACCCGGACCATGGCTGGAAGCGTGGGAAGAGGGAGTTGTGCTTGAGTCGGCGCCGCTGGGCAAATGAGATACACATAGGACATTGGTCTCGACACTAGAGGGCGACATCAGCGCCCCGTCACATGCACATACAAGGAGGTTGGTCGACTGTCTGGTCAGGGGTGGGCTGATCAGGCCACACTGTAACTCTGATTGACGCGACCGCATTTTGGTCAGCGGTCAAACACAAAAATAAAAATAATTGAGAATGAGCTAAGAAATTCGACGTTATTTATACAAATTTTAGACGATAAAATCTTTCTTTTGTATCTATAATGTTGCAAATTTCTAGGATTTTTTTTTAGCTCATGCTAAAAAAATAATAGTTGGGGTCAGTCGAAAAACGAAGAAAAAAGTGGAATGTGGAAATAAGACATTCATTTGTACATTAAAATTTAACTTCGGTAATGTTTGTTTTTGGATGCAAGACTAGGAAGTAGGTAACATTTGACTAGTAATAGATTTTTTTTCAGTTACACTTGGTCCGCACGAGACCTAGCAAAATGTGAAACCCAGGAAAAATAAAAACAAACTGAATCCTTGAAAATTTTAACTTCTACTTCACCAATTAATCGACACATTTTAATTGACACATTTTCTTCTAAAAAAAATTGTATAACGTGAAAAAATCGCTCAATACAAAAATTCCACCAATACAAACCCTAGTACTGCTTAATTAATAAGTTACCTTGAAACAATCAATCTTTCAAACTAGTCTGTGTCGTCGACGAACAGAAACACACGCACAAACACGGAAACTGCACGATAACGTCACTAACCTTGGGTCCGTTGCTCCTGCAGAATCTGCTGCTGCTGCTGGGCCTGCTGCTGGCGCATCGCCTGCAGATGCTTCCACTGCCGCTCCTGCTCCTGCTCCCTGAGAGACTTCTGCTCGCGCACCAGCCGTTCCTGTTCCTTCTCGTGGAGAGGCAAACGACGCGGTGAGACGGGCGCCGACAACGACTCGCCTTCCAGCAGTCCCAAACCCAACGGCGGGGCGGGGGACACCTCGCCGGACACCGTACCGGATTGCGGCTGTTGCACCGGAAGTGGTGGTTGCTGCTGCTGCAGTACCACCTGTGGCGGCGGCGGCGGCGGTGGTGGTGGTGGCGGTGTTGGTGTGGCGGTTACTGGTGTCGGTGGTGCCACCTGGTGGAGGGTGGGAGCGGGGGGTGGTGTGTTGCCCTTCTTGGGGCGTTTGGGGGTCTTGGAGGCGGAGGAGGTGGACGCGGAGGAGGAGGAGGAAGCGGCGGCGGCGGCGGCCACGTTGCTCTCCTTGATCTGCACGAGGTAATATACACGGGGGGAGAAGCACATGAGGTGGTGGTGTGGTGGTGGTGGTGGACCGGCCGGATTTGGGGGGTCGCGTAGTGTCTACCGAACTGTTCCAGTAACACTGCGCCTCGGAACTATTGGGATGAATGGGATGGGATTGGCAGCGAGGAGGTCCCCGAACAAATGTTGATAACAACTATAAATGTTGATCAATTTTTAAAAAATTCAATAAAAAAAAATAGTAACTGTAGGTAACACATTTTTTTTTGGACAATCAATGATCGTCACCACTGAAGTGAATATCACTACAGGAATTTTGAGCCCCTCTAATCGCCTCCAAAGAGCAGATTATGGATAGGAAAGGAAAGAACGATCGCATTGCGATTTTTTTTTAAACTTGCAAGCAGCACATGGAGTAAAGAGCGTGGCCAGCACAAAAATTTAAAAATTGCAAATATCACCTAAAAAAAGAGCGTGCGCAGCGCGATTTTTATACAGGTGCGAAATTGAAAAAGATAATTCAATTGTGTTGAGAATTTTCCCGTCCTACCCCAGACCAAACTTATTGTTTGATTTGCCGAGGGGTCTGCCTCCCCCCCCCCGGAAAATCGCAACGCTGCGCGCACTCCTCCAATAATTATTAGTGCTTAATAATAAAAATATATCGGCACTGCGCACGCTCTCTCCTTGCAAATAAGTGTTCCATTAAAAAAAATCACGCGCGCACCATTCTTAACGAATTAAAGACGCTTCACGCGCTCTATCCTTACAAATTTCATTGAAAAAGCCGAGGTGCTACGCACACTCTTTCCTTACCTATACCTAATATTGTTTTTTTGTTTTTTTAATTTAGATTTTCTAATTCCGACATGCCCTTCCCTAATCAGACTCTGATGACCTCCACCCACTTTATTGGCAAATCGGACACTGTTTCCGTTTGCAAAGACCAATCACCAAGCAATCAGCCTGGTAATGTTACCTAGCCTTGGTTTCATATTTAGGAAAGGATCGAACGTTGTCAGATGCAAGTAGGAAACGTGCACCTGGCAACGTACGAAGATTTCTCATGAAACTGACATCGCCCCGATGTAATCTCGCCGACATTTCGAGGCACCAGCGAACGGTAGACACCTCCCCCCAAATCCACACAAAAATACATCAGGAACAAATTGGAAAAAAAAAATTCGATTTATGAAAGAAAAAAAAACACAATAATGGTAGGGGGATGGAGGGGCGCGATGTCAAAACCGCATGCTTAACACAACACCAGTGGCGAACGGGAGGAACGTGCAGACCAAGGAAACGTTAATTTGACCTTTCACCCCCCAGCCACCAGAGGTCGGTGCAAGGTCACGTGCAAAGTGGTGCGCCACGGGGAACGAAGTGAGTGCCGAGTTAGTCAGGGGGAAGGAGGGAGGGAGGGGGGTCATGGGTTAATCGGTAGGTCATTCCCGGACAGGGTAGGTACCGCAAACTGAAGTGACGAATGATTTGCAACTGATTCGCAATTTAATTGGACTGGCGCAACGGCACAAGCGACGTTAGATGGCGGTCTAGTCGAATCGGCTATCGGAAATTAAACCCGGTACTCAAATTGGGATATTTTGGATACCAACTTTAAATATTTTAATCGAACCCGGGACCTGTTGCAAAACAAATCGGTCTCTAAATCTGCTGAACCGTAATCATAATCATATTGTAAATTATCAATCAATAAGAATAATTTCGAAAATTTTTCGCTAGTCAGTTCTTTCTCCATTTCTGACAATCGATTGAAGTGAACAACACGACAGGATATTCTGTACCTCTTTAATCGCCTCGAAAGAACAAATTGTGGAGGTGCATATGGCAAGAGACTGTTGAGCGGGTGGTCCAGGGTTCGATTCCCGGCACAGGCTCTCATTTTCATTTATTCGAACCAGGGGAAGTGGCAAAAATGTACCCTTCACATATAGCCCAAGCAACACGAGGGGTACAGAATCTCCTGCAGTGATATTCACTACACCCACTAAAAAAATGCTCCTAACTCTACTCTATACAGACGCTCGATTGCCATGTTAGACCGGCGCGCCCTCTACCGTAACAACGCTCATTTCATAGTGCTCAACGCTTATTTCATAACAGTCGAACGCGCTTATCAATCGTCTACGGGGGAGTGGTGCAAGTGAGAGAGTGAAGGGGGGAAAACCGACCGACCAACAACCAAAAAAAAAAATAACCACAACCAAAACCAATATCTTCCATCAACCGACGCCGCATGCCCAAGCCAAAGGTAGATGGTGTCTCCCGCACTGCCGCCGAGCGGGGACTCTTGGAACCAACCGGAAGTCATGTGTGTGCGACGGTTAATTAAGGGGGTGGGGGATGCAAAAATCAAATTGAAACACGACAGATAATAAGGAGGTGACAAACGTGGGAACGACTTGCTGGTGCGAATTGAGTCGATTATGACTAGACGATAGATTTGATGCAAATAATACCCCTGCTTAAATGACCAAGCATTCATTACTCGAGCGTGCTTGAGCGAGCAAAAATATCCAATGACTTGATCCGTCAACCTGACTTTTTCTGACTTAAATCGAAATAATCACCAATTTTGCTTGGAAAATATTTTCCCTAACCAAACAAAAGCGGATTTTTAAACAAGTAACACAGAGAAAAAACTTTTCCTGACTTTACAGGAGAACCCTTGAATTACGAGACAGCGCCTACGATCTGGAAGACTCAATGTGCCCCAAAATTACTCTCAATTACAATATATTTAGCACGCTATGGCAAAAAAAAAAACACGCATCGATAAGCTGTTAGTAGCGAATAGGGATCTACTTTGATGTTTCGACTCATTCGGCAAACACTGACAAAAGTCGAAGCCCACGTTTGGTCTCCGAAAACAAAAACATACCAACACCGAGAAACCCGTATGAGTGGGTGGTTTGGGATAGGAGGGGGTCTGTGAAAAATATATGTGTGCAAAGGTGGACAGGTGCAAACCCACTAACCTGCTGAGCTTTCTGGAGACGACAAGCGGCACGATTTTCTCGCGCTTTTTGCTATGAAAAAAAAAGAGACAAGAGAACAGTGTTTCACGAGCGACCACAATCATAAAAATTACGGTAATATACATCAGCATGTACACTTTAAATTGCTTAAAATTCGCACGATTTCACAGGAGTTGAAAATGGACGACTTACGACGAAAACAGTTCGCCTATCCGCAGGAAGCCCACGCCATATCTTGGAAATCTGTTTGGCTCGGTCGGACCACACTTGAAAAAAAAAACACAACAATACTTTTAAGTTTCAATTGCAATACACAACCCAGGGACCAAAAAAAGGTCGAAGAGCGGGAAGCAGTATTTTACCAGCCTCTGAATTTCACAAGAATTGGCCAACAGCGTCGCGCAAAAACTACCCTTGGGTGTAATTCAACTCACCTGGGAAGTCCACTTTGAACTCGGGATGGTTGATGTTGCAGTAGAGTACGGCCGAAATGGTAGCGTTGGCACCCAGCAGTTCGTCGCCCTCCCACTTGATGGCGCTACGTTGGTTGTGCGAGGTCGACTCCTCTGGTTCGGGTGGCACCCAAGGACTAGGCGGCGGTTCCGAGAAACCGGGGCTGAACTGAGGACTGCTGCAGAATGACCAAACACACGATTAGAAAAATAACACATGGAGGAAAGGGCGCGCGCAGCGCAAATTGTTTGGAAAGATATTACTTTAGAAAGAAATTACAATACGCAACATCAACTTTTAGAATAAATTGTAATTCTATTGTAATTTAATTGAAGTTTGAGCACGAAAAAATAATAACCAGACTGCAGGATCCACCCTTAAGCTCTGGACTCCCTAATGGAAGCTCAGGGGTAACGCCAGTACCCCAGGCTAACGAATAGACGAAAGCCTGTTAGGGGAATCGAACCCGGGACCGTCGGCTTCGTAGGATGTCCCCATACCCACTGAGCCATCGGTGCGTACATTGTTATTTTTATTATTACATTCCAACTTTCACTATAGTATTTGAAATTGTAACTGTATTATAATTTTGAAACGAAATTATCGAAAGAGCTAACATTTTTAACAAGTACCAAATTTTTGTTTAAAAATTTACATTCTGTTCTCAATTTTCCCTGATTTCTCATAAATGCAAGTTCATTCATTCAGAAACAAGTTCATTCATTTCCCAAATTTTCTAGGTGGGTACGAACCCAAAAATAGATAAGACGGCCGTACCTGCTGTATTCGGACGGATAGGGAGACGGCGGCGGCGCGTTGAAAGCTGCCGGCATGGTCATGGACAGCGGCAGGACCGGTCGCTGCAGCGGGGCCGGTCCGGGCGTACCAGGCAGGTGGGAGGGCGCCGGCGGCATGACGCGGCCAGTTTGGATGGGGAAGCGGGCGTCCGGCACTGCAACGGCAAAGTCAGACAGGCGCGACGGCTCAATCGAGCGATGAGTTTGCGCGCCGGACGGGTCCAGGCGTGAATCATGACGTTCGTAAAAATGTGTTGGACCGATGGGCAGCTTACCGGAGATGGGGCAGTCGCTGACGTCGTCGGTCAGGACGCCCTTAAAAAGGTCCTCCACTTCCTTGCCATCCATCTGCGGTAGACCTGTAAGTAGGGGAAACGTTTAATAGGATGCGAGTGGTGGATATCCTGAATGTGTAGCCGCTACGACACGTGTCAAATAGGAGGAAGTAATTTGAAATAGGAATATAAGAGAAGTTCAGAGTGTTAATTCAAGTACAGAGTAAGGTACAGTGATATTCATTAGGACTTACCAGTGTCGCCAACCATGGTATCCAAGTTAAAGTGCGGACTAAGAATGTCGGTGAGGGGATCGTCCTTGTTCAGGGTGTCGTCCTTGGCGGCCGCCGCCTCCGCGTCCTGAATGGCCGAGCCGCTTACCAGATTGCTGTCCGACATGTCCTCCAGACCAACTACTCAAATGAACAATTTTACCGGGTTAGAATCCAAGCTTATATAACATACCAGAAGATAGAGTATCGAGTAGACATGGGTTTGGGTTTGGGTTACCTTCGGACTTGGCCAGATCCTCGCTGTTGTTCATGAGCATCTTGACTAGTTCGTCGTCGTGAGACAGATCCTGATCCAGCGGTAGGATGTCCTTGAGGGCGTCGGTGCTGTCCCCGAGGTCTTCGCCGTCCTCGCGTTTCTCCTGGTTTTCCGGAATTGAAAAGATAATTTTTATTTCGGAAAAATATTTTTTCATTTCGTTTCTTAGCACCTGGATGTTTGGTTAAAACTTATATACTGCTGCGTTCTCCGAGTAGATGTAGCGTATGTATTGTAGTAAGCCCTGTATAATTTTTCGCTTTTATTTTATTTACATACCTGACAATCGTTGGTTAACTGTCTCATGAAGGCGAGACCATACGTGCTGTCTCATTGTAATTAATGTATAATACTTATAGCCACCCCTCATAGCCAATGTTTCGATATGGCTAACGGTGGCTGAATTCCCCCAATTGGAGTGATGACAGAAAATGTAAATTTATATGTTTTTGTCAATAAACAAACATACTTATTACAATTGAATAAAAAAAAATAGAAAATAAATAGAAAATCAGGCTTCTCAGACTGAAAACTGAAAAATTAGCTGCATTGGCTTTCCCTGACCGAAATGCGCATAAGACATTTTTGTCTACTTTCTCGAGAAGAAATTCTAGTTTTTCAAATTTTCTCAATTTCTTTAAAACGTAACAGAATGTGAATAAAATTACGGTTGCAATGATTTTTTTTAAATATACATTCGTATATTTTTTATCATGCTTGTTAGACGCGTTTCTTAAAATTATTTGTTAAATCCCAGTAATTAGCCCCAGTAATGCGACTAAATAAATTCCCCTAATCATTAACAACATGTTGCGCTCTAGATAAGCGGCAAGTCAGCTACAACAATCATTGTCTTTTTCAGAAGAACTAGTAGTTGTACTGACCTTGGTGGTAGTGGTCGTGGTTGTGGTAGTCGTCGTGGCCACCGATTCGTTGGTCTCCTCGCCGCTGGGCGGCGCCACATCAGCCGCGACCACGTCAGTCGCGACCTCCTCGGCGCCGACCACTTTGGCCTTGACCACTTCGGTCTTGATCGCGTCGGTTTTGATGCCGTCGGTCTTGACCGCTTCGGCCTTGACCTTGTCGGTCTTGACCAAGTCAGCGGCCACCGCGTCCACCGTCACGATGCACTTCTTCTCCTCGTCGGTGAGTGTGACCGTCTTGTCCTCGGTGAGGGCTAAGGTGTGCGAGGAGACGCTCTCCTCGTCCGAGCCCAACGTCATCTTGGATTCGGTCTCCCTGCTCGTGTCCAGTAGCTCCTTACCGAAGAAGGCCTCCTGCGCACGCGTTAAAAAAAACATGGGTTAGGGGTTTGGAGCATAAATTCGATAATCGAATCTTGGTCACCATGCTCTTCTTTTATTGACACAAGATAGGGAATAGCAGCCAGTAGTCAGGCTGCCTTCCCCCCATAGCTCTGGCCAGGAAACTCAGGGGAAATCAGTCACCCCTTCCTCGGCCGAGGCTACACCAGTACCCCAGGATCGAATAAACGAGAGCCTACGCCAAGAATCGAACCCGGGACCGCCCGCTCCGGAGTGTGTAGCCATACCCACAGAGCTAGACAGGACGCAACTACAGTGTGTCTGATCAAATTCGAAGGTTTTCCAGGCTTGTTTCAGAACATACCAGTCTCCAAAAATGTTCCTTAATCTATTGTATTTGTATAATCAATATGGGAATTTTATATTCCATAATATATTACAAGTAACAAGCAGGGAAAAGGTTGCTCGGCGCGTCACTTTTTTAATTAGATTGCAAGTAACTACCAAATGCTGAATTGCACCTAAAAAATTATAATTCAGAGATCCACGAAAATTAGCAGTATTTTCTCGGGTTCCTGCTCGATGACGTTTTATGGTAGTTATCGTGATCAGGACCACTATGCTACTGATAAACGTACGTGTCTTTTCTGAATTCAAAAACTAAACCGAACAGTTGAGCACGCTGACCTGCAGGTACGAGGGGAAGTTGTCCTCCAGTTCGCTCTTCTTCTTCACACGCCTCGATCTCTTGGGTTTCTTGGCCGCTCCACCGGACGCCAGGTCACCGGTCTCGTTCGTATTCACCGGCTCGGGACGCTCTGCAATCGACAACCAAAATTAGTAAGCACGTCAGTGACATTGATCACAACGGGATCATTGCGGAGAGAAATGATGGGAATTTACCGGTGGACTGGATATCGCCCTTGTCCTGTTCCTTGTTGCCGCGACCACGGAAACGCACCGCGAAGCCACCAACGCCTATAGGGAGAGAACGAAAGAAAGATTTAGCCAGAATCTCCTAGGAAGATGCCGACCGGGAGGGAAGCATGGTAAAACTTTAGCGAATTGTTTCTTTGCGGTAAACAATGGCAATAGAAATGTTGCGTTAGTGGTGAAATCGCTATATTTTGTCATGTTGGATTCTCTAGCATGCAGTAAAAAAATAGCACCGAGTATGATAAAAATATATTTTTTTGTTGGTTGAGTTCGTAGAGTAATGGACATGATACACGTGCATATGATTCATTCCTCTAGTTGCGGTTCTCGCAAGTTTGATTAATAGCTAACGCTCATGAAGCTCAAGTGCCTCTTGTCCCCGCAGTGCCTTATTGAACGTTAAAATGACAGCCCGCGCCGGGAATCGAACATGTGGTCGTCATATCCCCAAGTCGGTCTCTCAACCGAGCTGCAACGGGTCTTGCCATAATTATGCTTAAATTTTTCTCGTACTTGAGGTCTTAGAAAAAAAGTATGGTGGGTAAGGGGATCTAATTTTTAAAAAGTGTTTTTTGTCATAAGACGACTGCCGATTAATTTTATTAATTAAAGAAACAACTCATTTCTTGTTTTCAAAACTGAGGAGAGAAAAGAAGAATTTCAAGCACTTTTAAGACATCAATACTACATGTGCTAATACGTGTTATCAAAACAAAGGTAAAGGCTAGCAAGCCCCCGGCACCCCGACAAAGAGCGAGAGAACCGTCGCGCCCAAAAATATTGGGAAAGAGCGACGACGGCAGCGACCCCTACCCATTCGACCTAGATTGCGTTGTCGCTTCTTCTTCTCCACAGGCGGCTCCTCGGCGGTGGCAGAGGCGGAGGTCGGATCTTTGGCGGCGGCCGCGTCGTCGTCACACAAGTCCATCTTCTCTCCGTCGGGGCCGACATCCAAGTCTGATGTAGGGGTGGTGTGGGGAAGGGGAAACAATAATGATTCGAACGCTTGTCATGGAAGCCAACACAGGGTTCATATTAAAAACAGAAAGATAGAAGATCCTTGGCTGAAATCGAAATTTCCCCCGAACAAATTGAAAAGTATATATGTCGTGTTTTCGGGACAAATTACAATCGCAAAAAAAAATGTCCCTGACCGAAAATGCGGGTTTTTATAATACAATCTCTTTATAATAAAATATTTCAAGTAGCACACACAAAAACTAAATGAAGGATGCACGGCGATCGATTTTTTTTTTTAAATTACAAATAATACGTAGAAAAAACGCTTGCAGCGCGAAAATTTTTAACTTTTTTCTACAATTATCCCTCACTTATTAAATTTTTAAAGAATTTTCCCTTAACTTTCATAATTTTTGGAGAATTTTCTCCCGATCCTTTGAAACCTGGATTTGTATAATGAAAAGTGTGGCCACATAAAGAGGGGTAGGATGGAAAGGGGG
>JAUJYS010003402.1:0-13148 GCA_033995665.1 Melogona broelemanni | reverse complement strand
ATCGTGCCTTTCTCCTTCCAAGAGGAACAATTAGTTGAGGGACAGCTGGCTCGAGTGTCTTGCGTGGTCAGCCGAGGCGATTTGCCCATTAAACTGCACTGGACAAAGGATGGAGTCGAAATCCAGAACGGAGTGATGGGGGTCCAAATTAAATCCTTTGATGAATACTCCAGCATTATGTCCATCACTTCTGTGACAGCTGAACATAATGGACTTTACACTTGCATTGCAACCAATGGCGCAGGATCTGCAAGTCACTCGGCTCAGCTAGCAGTTAAGGGTAAATGCAAAAGATGATAGATAAATCAATAAATATACTCGCTAAATGCTGCAGTAAGCACGCAGATATGGTCCCTATACCAATAGATATTTTTTTGCATGAATATGCATGCAATAATAAAAATAATAAAAGGCTAAACTGTTTTGGGTAAAAACTTCAAATTAGTTTCCAACTATTACCCATATGAATTGAAACAAACAATGTATACATGTGTATTATGTTTCTTACAGTTCCGCCTGATTGGATAACGAGACCCGAAGACATTTCCGTGCTGAAAGGCGGCGATGCCTATTTTCATTGCCAGGTGTCTGGATTTCCTTTGCCAGAAATTGTCTGGCAGCAAATTTTAGGTATGATATGTCCATTTAAGATATAATTACCTTTTGGCATTGGTATAATAATTGAATGACATAAGGTAAATATCGTGTGCTTTAATTTATAGGAAAAACAAGAAAAGGTTCGATAAAGACAGTGCGCAACAGTGCCAATATTAAAATATTCTCCAACGGAACATTACTTATCAAAGAAATTAAGAACAGCGACGAAGGATTTTACCAATGCCTCGCCTCCAATGGTGTTGGTGCAGAATTAAGCACATACGTGAAACTGAGTATTCAGGGCAAGTAACACCAAACAAATCTAATTTATTAATCTATTTATAACATTGAAATGTGATTAAAAGTTTGATTTCATCATTTGAGACTAATTTAAACTATAATTTATATACACGTACTCGCATATAAGTAACCTGATTATATTCAATCTATAGCACCACCCATATTTAAACACGACAACAAAAACATTAGATCAGGTATTGGCCGGGAAGCTGAATTGAAATGCATTGTTCAAGGTAACTCGCCAATGAATATTCAGTGGTACAGAGATGGTAAAGTTATCGAAAAGAACACAGAACAGTAAGTAAATGAAAAATTAATTCTTGCAATTATTGTTTATAATAGAGATGCAAATATAGTTTAAACATGCATATTTGTATACAAAATATTTTCCTTTTTCCCAGCTTTAAAATTCAAACAACTAACGCTGAATCCGAATCGGTTTCCATCTTGAACATCAACAAGGTTTCGAAACATGACAATGGACCTTATGAGTGCTCAGCCGTAAACAGCCACGGTCTCAACAAAACAATCATAAATTTATTTGTAATTGGTAAGAATATTTATCTATCAAATTAGTATGCAATAATAGTGTATAAGACGCCTAATGATACTATTGAACATTATTCTTCTGTATTTGCTATCTTTATCTTTCAGAACCCCCAACCGCTCCTTCAGAATTCAGAGCAGCCTCCATCAATGGACAGAGTGTGGAGCTCCAATGGGAATCTCCGAACCAAGGCAACGATCCCATCAATAGATACTTAATTCAGTACAAGGAATCTTCAGGTACAAAACAATTTATGTTATGTTAAGAATTTAAGTGCAAAACAGTGACCAAATGAAACCTTAAGGCCATTCAAAATCGAATCATATTTATCATTACATTTCATTTTATTGCTTTTTTCTCATAAATGCCTAAAAAGTGTAATAACAAATGAAAACTTTGAAACCTATGAATTGTATATTTAGTAACCTGGGATGAAGCGACCACAATGGAAATAGCGAATGGACAACTAACAAGCAGTATCGTGACTCAACTGCGACCAAACACACGGTATGTGTTCCGAATGTTTGCCGAGAATGGTCAAGGACGAAGCCCGGTAAGCCAAGTGCTCCAAGTGACAACAAATGAAGACGGTAAGAGCAAAAACAATTTTATATACCTACTTATTATGCAAAGGTATTAAAATGCAATAAAATATTTAAGTTCAACGTTACACTAAATGTTTGTTCTTGCAGTACCAAGCGGGCCACCTAGATCTGTTCAAGTTAAATCTATTGACACCGAATCTTTCAAGGTGCTTTGGAAAGTAAGTGTAAAATATACAGTATCTTAATCGAAATAAAATTGCAAATAAAGTCACATGAAATGTTAAGAAATACCGTAAATGTTCTTTTCAATCACAGGCACCAGAACGCAAGCATTGGAACGGAGCGATTCTAGGATTCTACGTTGGCTACAAGGAGGCTGACACCACCGACCCTTTTATGTATAAAACCTTGCTAGCACCCGATCTGAACAACGAAGAATTTTCAGTCATCATTGGTGGATTGAAGCAATTCACCAAATACACAATCATTGTGCAATCCTACAACAGTCAGGGAAAGGGACCGGACTCTGAGCCATTTATTATTATGACATCAGAAGGAAGTAAATCACTGTTTCCATAAATCTCACACAACCCACTAAGCTAATACCGGTATATTTAATTGATTCACTGGTGTTACCTTTATTGAAATTGTTATATTGCATTCTCTGCAGCACCAAATCTCCCGCCCACTGATCTTCGTTGCACTGCCCTCACATCTCAGAAGCTACACATCACGTGGACAGCACCACCTTTAGATTCCATCAACGGCGTTATGATTGGCTACAAGGTGGCGTATAAGCCAGCTTCTGATTGGCTCGGTAATATAAGAAAAATACTCTTCTAATCAAAATAATTGTAGGGCGAAAATTACAAATAAATGAAACCGTAAACATCTTATAGAGGAGCTGGCCGAAAACTTCAACATGACATTGACCAACTCCTTGACACTGAACAACCTGGGGAAGTACAGCAACTACAGCATCCAGGTGTTGGCGATGACTCGAGCAGGCGAGGGACCACGAAGCAGCCCAATTTTCTGCAAGACTATGGATGATGGTAAAGTGTACTATAAAATTAAATTGTGTTAATAAAGGGGTTGGAGTAAGAACGATGAAGATTGAAGAAAGAAATTATTAAATGTAAATAATTTGGTATTCTAATTATTAAAAATATTTTTGTTAATATTATTTAAAGTTCCTGGTCCTCCAATGGGTATCAAGGCATTTGCAACCTCGGATGATTCCGTCGCCGTGGCATGGAAGCCACCAGAAAATCCAAATGGAGTACTCAAAACATACAATGTTCACTGGAGAGAAACTGCTAATCCCAAGGTACGAAATAGCCTGCAAATAGTTTACATGCTCTCTACAGTGATGATGAATATCTAACCAGAACAAGTTGTTGCTGCTATTTATTACAGAATTTCCTGCCTGCGTTAAAAATATCAGTGTTTAAATAA
Organism: Melogona broelemanni; assembly: GCA_033995665.1. Lineage (NCBI taxonomy): Eukaryota > Metazoa > Arthropoda > Diplopoda > Chordeumatida > Chordeumatidae > Melogona > Melogona broelemanni. The sequence goes on along the minus strand of JAUJYS010003402.1, from coordinate 9,701 downwards.
TTTTTATGTTCAGAGATATCGAATTATTCATATATTACAGGTTGCCAAATCGCACACGCTCAGTGCTCAGTTCAGCAACCATGAAGTGACACAGTTGAAGAAGGACAACAGCTACGACTTTTGGGTGACTGCTTCAACCCTGGCTGGGGCTGGTGAACGAACGAAAATTCTTACACAGATACCAAGTGGACCCACAGGTTGCCCCAATCTAGTTTTCCAGAATTTTAATTATTATAAAATATGAAATATATATATTTCTAACATATCTATCGATTCACATTTAGCTCCTGCAAGAATCCTCTCCTTTGAAGACAAAATTCTGACACCGCAAAAGTCTGACATCACACTTCAATGCAACTCCGTTGGAATCCCTGAAGTCGAAAGACAGTGGATTGCAAAGTATACATTTATTACATGACATAACAAGTTATAAAAATCTGATGCAACCGCATGGTATAAAGACGCCCCTGATTGTGCTAGTGTCGAAACACATTAATATCAATAGAAGTAAAGCATTAATGGTTACATATCAACTACAAAAATTCTATACATTCCTATACGCCAAACAGTAAATAAAAAAAATTATTTTCAGAGGAGAAAAAGTACGAGGAAGCGGTAAACTAAAAATAAATCAAGACGGATCTCTTCAGATCAAGGAGTTGCAAGAGACGGATGCGGGAAATTACGACTGCATTGTGAAGAATAATTTTGGAGAGGATAAAATTACTTACACAGTCATTGTACTAGGTACCGTATATCTAACCCATCTTAATTACCATTTTTAAACACACCAGTTCATTGTATATACGTGAATTTTATTTCGATACTAAACGCACAGGACCGCCATCTGCACCTGTACTGGAGGTTACGTTAACAAGCTCCAACTCTATTGAAATACAATGGAAAGCACCGACAAGCAAGATGTCAAGAATAAAGGGCAAGCTCATATGAAGTGAAAAAAAATATTAGAAAGAGATACACCCATTGTCATTGATAGATAACAGATCATTGATACATAAATTTTATATTCAATATGGTATAGGTTATGCATTGCATCTGAGAAAAGACCAAGACGAAAACTGGCAAGAAACAGCAATGGGACCAGATACCAGAAGCTACAAACTCAGCAATCTGGAATGTGGCATGGGCTACGAAATCTACCTAACTGCATTCAACAAGATTGGTGTGGGTGCCAATTCTGACGTTTTAAAGATAGCAACAAATGGATCAGGTAAGGAAAAGTTCAACTAGAAATAATTACCCAGTTAACCATTCATATATTTATTTATATCAATCTAAATAATGAATTACTTGCCAGCCCCCATTGCTCCTAGCAGATCTGAACTGATGGAAGAATCCACAAGCGCCGTAACAATATATCTGAACGCCTGGAAGAGCAACGGCTGCCCGATATCGCATTTCGTAGCAGAGTACGCCATGAAGTCTTCCAACGAATGGACCTTCGTTTCCAACTCGATTACCCCCGAACAAAAACGCCTTCTCATCTCTGGTCTCAAGTCGGCCACCTGGTACGAATTGCGTCTCACCGCTCACAACAGCGCCGGAGCCACCATTGCCAAATACGACTTCGCCACGCTCACCTTAGCTGGTGGTAAGCGCTAAATTTTAGAAATTTAATCCTATTAAAAAATATGATTGATTAATCATGTAAGACTTTTTTCCTATTGGTAGCCACCATCATACCAGACGTTCAAGCCGACGTGGCCAATGAGAATGCGGATACTCTGATGACGACACTCAATGTCTACGTCATCGTTCCCATACTATGCACAGTAGTCATTCTGCTGGCCATATTTGGAATGGCATGCATGTGCGTTAAAATCAAACGTCAGGATCAAAGAAACCTTCAGGGTTAGCTATAAAACAAAATATCTTTAAATTGTGACGAAATACCTCAAATTTTGCAAATTGATTGCAAGTTTTAAGACAATATTTCGTTTAGGAAACCGGATGTCTATCTCGAGTGGAGCTCATCTTGATCCTGCACTTTGCTCAGAAACGTACGCATATTTGCAACAGGGTACCATGAATCGCATGTCAACAACTTCAAGACTTAGTAAGTAACGAAAAATGGACATAGAACTCTAGTATGCAACCAAATGAATACTTGCATTCCGATTGGCAGCTGTAATAATTAATTTATTTATTAAAAAAATATTTTTAAGTTATTATTTAATTTTCTCTTTCTTTTCAAAGTTCATGATGACGACGAACTAAGACCCTATGCTACCTTTAATGTTGCCAATCAGGAATTTCTTGGAACTATCAGGCGTCCAATGAGTAAGTATCAATGCTATGAAGATGCCGAATAAAAATAATTATAATGACGATAAGGATACCCTTTAAACTACTATTCAACAATTATAGTGCTATATTCATAAAATGTGTATACTGAAACACACAAATAATAATAACATGCCAAATTTCAGACCCTCACATGATTCCGATGAGAATGGACGGTTATCCGATGGAAGGATGCCAAATGATTAATCAACAATTCCTTCCGCATCAAGCTAGGTAAAATCATTTGACATAGCTGATATTACACATTTTAAATAGCTAATATCATACATTACACGTTTCAACTAATGTTTTGATTCTGTTTCAACAGTGTCATGCGTGGACAAGAACAGGTTGAAACGACATTTACATTTCCGGCTCCTCAAACCGACAAGGAGAAAGAAGAAACGTCTCCAGATTTTCCACCGCCACCACCTGAAGAGGTAGGTTGAAAATATTATAATAGAATAGTTGATATGTTCTCTATATACTCACGTAAAAAAATGGTGTGTTTAAAAAATGCTATGTACTTGATATGTAAAAAATAAAGTACAAATACAAAATTGTACATGAAAATTTGGTCTTGAAAATTGTAGTTGCAATTTGCACTTGAACACTTTACCAGTTAAAACAACAAACAAATATTTTGTTCTTGCAGACGGAGACCCAGGACTGAACGCCATTCGGATATACCTGTCTGACAATGACCCCAATTTTTCAACTTCCAATTTAAATGTTTGATTTTGTGATTGCATGTGTGATTTAATATGTGTATATTACCAATTAGTAGTAAATTAGACAAAGTCATAGGTGCACATGGCCATCTATCTCAATTGATAATAATTATTGTATTTGATTAGATTTTTGACTAGTTTAGTTGCTGTCAGCACTATTCATGTAATCCACTATCACTAAGCAAATAACTGGCTTTATCAATTAAGCACAAAAACCAGGAGTATTATGAAGGCTCAATTTCCTCTAGCATTTTTCTTATATTTATAATGCATGGCGATAATAAATATTTACATAGAAATAAGCTGTGATCGCTTAAGGTCGGTTAAAAAGTACTTGAATCTAAATAACACTTTAAAATAAACTAGTAACACTCTTTTTGTGCTGTTAATATTGTGAAAAAGTTAATTGATGTAAACTATTATTATAATAAATAATTATTAAAGCATATACCAAAATAATCGGTGTGTTCCTCAATTTCAGTGATTTGTTTTGCTTCTTTGTAAAGAAAAACAAAAAATACTGCTCGTGATTCAAATAACTTATCCACTGTAGACAGGACCAGTGATAACATTTATATACAAAATCATAAGATTAATTCAACAACTAGCGAACCGTCCTTGATATGCAATATTTTTAACCGTTCGGTAAGCACAAGAGGCAAATGGCAAGCGAATCCAGTTCGTTGCCGCCACTGCGCCCGATTGTGCGCTTCTGCGCATAGCATTGGTATTCTGTGTGATTTAATCAGCGCATGCAACAAGGGGCAGCACGTTTCTTTCCGGTAAATGTGCGGAAAAAAATGTTATTGCGCCTTAAGTAATTTTGATCACAGACTTCAGAAATTCACGAAATATTATTTATTAATAATCACATTTTGATTGATTCGATTATACAAGTACTAATATTAATTAATTATTAAGTACATTTTAAAAGTGTCTATCGGACATTATAGCACTGATTTTATTCGCAATTAATCGGTTTTTCTCAATTAAACTAAATATTTTTCTTGAATTCTCTTAGTTTATCTCTTTAATTATGATATAAATATAAATGCCTTAATATGCCTTATATAATGCCTCGTTAGTCTCTTTAATTATGATATAAATATAAATGCCTTTGAGTTATTCTTTTAGCAGTATTTCCGAATTCAGCGATTAAAAAAAATAACGATAACAATTTCATTTAGATTATTTCATTTACCTACTCAACTGTTCAAATAATGAACCGTTATTCAAACACTGCACGGATCCATCCAATTCGAATCCAGCGCTATTCCCTAACGCATGGAGTGGCACAGTTCATTCCTCCATCAAGGGAAGCGCAAGCGCAACGCACAACAGTCAAACGTCTGTGCACACGCTACTGTGTAGTCACGTTTGACATTTCACCCGCTATTACTGCAAACACAACCTCTCTACAAAAGTTCACCGAATATCATCAACACAAACCGTGCATTACATCCGTACCGAAGATAACAGCCGATAATTATTAATTAATTATCTTGGAAGATCAATCCCCAGAAGCACCACCAACAAGGGAACACAGGATCACTTGTCAAACGCGCGACAATATGAATTTCGTGTCTATCATCAGCGCTGTCGTAGCGTTGATGATGACCGCGAATGAATTGGATGGGATCAATGGTAGGTGCATTTCATTTCGTTTACCTTTTAATGCCCACGCTTGCGTCTGTACCACAGCGCAGGAAATCCCCGCAGTACAACGCAACGATGCATCGCAGGGCATTGCTCCCAGCGTCATAGCTAACCAGCTTGCAGTTGACGGGTGCTACACGCACCCCCTCTTCACATTGAAAGTGAACTGGCGTTTGCGCGCGCGATATGGTTTTGACATTTGGCTGGCAGATTTCTCATCTGAACTGCGCATGTCGTGTCTTGGATGAAGATGCTGGACAAGCCGTGATACAAGTCGGGAAGCAAACTTTGAATACGATTAAAAAACATTAAAAAATTTAAAACGTAAAAAACCATTAAATAAAATAGAAAAATAACATTTAATTTTCAACAAAATAAACAAATCAAAATTAAAATATACAAGTAATGATGTCATATTAAAATAATTTGTTCTCTACGTTTCACTCGGTCATTAGAGGATACAAAATTATCCAAATGCAATGAGTGTATCTTAGTTCCCTTATAAACTTGGCCGTTTACAAGCCTATTTTTTAATTTGCACACCATACAATGATTTGAAACGTGAATTTTATCAATTTCCAATAAGATTCATATGCCCAAATAAAATAATTTGTAAATTGTGTGTACAGTTGTTTTTAAATATACATGTGTACAATAATTTATAAATCACATTAAGTTTGTTTATTGTTTCCTTCGCATTGTTATTTCTAATTATAGCAATGGCTAATCAGGAAATGCCAAAACTGAGATTTACTAAAGAGCCCCCAGATTCGGTTGACTTTGTCAACTCCAAAGGAATGCAAATAGAATGCGCCGCCACCGGAAGTCCCTACGAGCCGAAAGTCGTGTGGACTCTGACCGACGGAACTCCAGTGACCAACATCCCTGACCTGCGTTCTCTGACAGCCGACGGAAAGCTCATCTTTCACTCGTTCGGACCGGAGAAGTTTCGCCCTGACGTCCACACTTCTGCCTACAGATGCGTGGCTTCAAACAGCGCAGGAACTATCATCACTGGAGATGTCACCGTCAAAAGCGGTATGTTCACCGACATCTTACGATAAAAATACTAGACTGCTGAACGCACTGGTAAACTCGTTACACCACTCTTTAGTGCTTTTAATTTTTGTATTGAAGGAGCAAAACTGACATGTGGTATGTCAAGCAAAAGTTAATCTGAGAGGCAAATTGTAATTAATTTATTAAAGATTGTTTCATGTCTAATGGTTACCTTTCTGATAATTTTAAATAATATTGTAGAATTTGTCCAATAGTATTGGAATTACTCTTAAATTAAATAGTAATTCAAATATAGTTTTATCTGCATACCTTGTGATACCATGAAACATTTGCATTTATTTATAGTTGTTCTACAAGACCACGATATTCAAGTATACGACACCTACGCCATTGAAGGAAGCACGGCTGTTTTCAAGTGCCACATTCCATCTGTCATGTCCAATTACCTGGTTGTCTCGGCATGGATCAAGAATGATAATTTGCTCATACAAAACACTTTGGAGGAAGGCAAGTATTAAGAAATTATGGTCATCGCAAGTTTAGGTTCAGGATGGAGTAGATATTTGTTTTTTAATAATAGTATGCTAAAAATTAATATACGTAGATTTGTCTGTGCTTATGAAGGTTCCAATGATAAATACGACATCATGCCCTCCGGAGAGCTCCACATTCATGATGTGACATTAAGTGAATCCGGCTCCAAGTACAGGTGCAAGGCCCTTCACCGTCTCACGGGTGCAGGCAAAGTGAGTTCCAATGCTGGCCAGCTCTTTATCACAGGTGATGGGTGAGAATTGGAATTAATTGACAATTAGGGGAAGTTGAAATATCAGACACCTGATCCTAATATAATCACTGGCACCTAACGTTCTCACTCTGATAGAATCGCGCGGAACCATCCCACCACGAATTCTAAACAGCGGAACGTCTCTTTCGTTCAGCCGAGGTCAGACTGCCGCTCTGGCTTGCATCGCTCAAGGAAATCCCGCACCAACAATCACGTTAGTCGATTCCTCATGTCCACAAATTATTAATTTAAATTGTAGTTAGACACTTACCATTAACAATCAGTTGTTCATCCCAGATGGTCCGAAAAGAAATCCGAGAACCGACTCGCGCCTCTGGCCATTGGAGGCCGATTTTTCCAGTCCATGAGTGCCCTGGTAATCAAGGATGTTCAAGTAGGAGATGAAGGAATGTATGTCTGTGAAGCTGTAAATCAAATGGGAAAGGAACATTTAGACGTTGTTCTTTCAGTCTCAGGTAAATTAATTTTAATGGCTAAAGTATCAATCACAAAAGTATCAGCACAAGTGTGAATAATTACATTGCCATTTTGATTTTGCACGAGATGATGAGAATGATGTCTTTCAAATCAATATTTCCTTTTTAAATCGCTGATTTTGATATTTCAGATTCATTGAAATCTACCATTGAGCCATCAGTTTTCGCTGCAAAGTTAGGAGACCGAGTCACATTCAATTGTGTTGTCCACGGTCACCCAGTCAGCTCACTAAAGTGGATCCATAACGGATCTCCAATTGCTGGAGCCACGTCAAAAGATCTCGTCATCCAGAATGCCCAACTGACTGACAGAGGAATGTACCAGTGCTTGGTTAAAAATAATGTCAACATGGTGCAATCTACTGCCGAACTGATTTTCTCTGGTATGTCTGGATATGGATTTAAGTTTACAGGGATTCGAAAATAATATTCCTTATTTTGCTGGTGCTTAATTAGCATATTTTTCTTGAACAGAAATGCCACCACAGTTTACTGAAACGTTCATGGAAGTTGTCCAAAAGCCCGGAAACTCTATACGTCTGAAGTGTATCGTTTTTGGTATCCCTGCCCCAATCATTTCATGGAAAGTGGAGAGCACAGACTTGAAAAACAATGAAGATGGAATTGCTTTATCATCTGAGAAGGGAAAAGATGGCCAAATTGTGTCTACCCTTAGCATTCCTAGAGCTGTAACCAAGGACGGTGGAGTTTATACTTGTCTGGCTTCGAATAAAGTGGGCGATATTAACCATTCGGCTAGGATTAATATTTATGGTATGTGATGGGAAATGTTTTCTAGTAAATAGCTGGTTGATTCAATTTAGTTGAAAAATGATATTGTCACACAAATTGAAATTGAGAAACTTCAACTTCAATTAGGTTCTTTGGGAGCAAGAAAAATGCAAGAGATGTATGCTGTTTCTGGTGGAAAAATTCAAGTGAATTGTCCAGTTTTCGGATATCCAATAAACAAGATACAATGGGAGAAAGGTTTGGATTATTTAATTTTTCTGGTAGAAATATAATTTCTAAGGAATGCTCAGCGGTACAGATTTTCTTTTGATTTTGCAGACGGAAAGCTATTGCCTAACAAAATACATCAAACAACGTACAAAAATGGCACATTAGCAGTTACCAAGGTTGATAAAGGAACGGACGCAGGTGTCTATAAATGTGTGGCAACTAATGATGTCAGTAAAGCTAGCAGTCAAGTTCGAGTTGACGTTTTTGGTAAGTTGAAAGTTTTGGTTATACTGTACATTAGTTTTAAATTATGAATTCACATTGTCTCCTATTTCATTCATCAAACAATTTCCTATTCGTTATTTTAACTGCTCCTCGTAGACAATTAATTATATAATATACTTAAATATCAAAATTATTAAGACAATCATTTCTAATTTGCAACCGACAATTTGATTAATAAATGCTCAAACATAAATATAAAAAATAAAAACACATGAAACGTATGAGAGTTGCCACAGGGTTCGATTTGCCAAAAAAAAATAGGTGGGAATGGATCAGTGGTGTTGGGGTAGGGTAGAGGAAGGGAAGAGTTAAAAAATATGAAGGCCACAATAAGTGGGAGCACACAAACTTTTGAAAATATGATAATGTAACACAAAAAAATCAGAAAAAGCGTGTGCAGCACAAAATACTGAAAATAAGGAATAGTCATACTGGGATTAATATTATTGAATAGTATTACATAGATATAAATGCGCAGAGCGCGAAATTTGTTAAAAGCTATAAGTTACAAATATAGGTAAGGGACTAGCGAGTATAATTAAAAAATAAAATAAAGCTTAAATTTTCTAAACCTGTAGCACCGATAGACGAGGAAAGAGCGGGTGCAACTCAACTATTTTATTTTTTTGTAACAATTACAGAAAAGGAAGGAGTGCGCACAGCACCGCAGATTTTTTAATGTATTATTTTTTTAATTATGTGTAGATAAGAAATAATGGCGCGTAGTGTCCCTAGTTTTTAAATATAACATTAATTGTAACACCAAAAGAAAATAATTTCCCCCACAAATGTCTACATGTATGTGCTAAAGTGAATTAAAAAATTCACGTAAATGAAAATTAAAATTTCAGTCATAATTTTTTTTGGATTTCCCAGAAGTGGGTCAAACTGACCCCAGGCGACCAACTCAGGAGTGGAGGGGGGTTCGCCCAACTAGTTAGTGGGGTCCACCCCCTCCCCTGACCCCCAGCAAATCGAACCCTGCAATGCCATTTCTTAGTAACACTGTAAAACCGAATTATTGATAGAATTATAATGCTGACAATTGTTGATGCATAGCATTTCTGACAATTGAAATGAGACAAAATTGACTTTTGAACAACCTACTCAAACCTAAAATACCCAGAAAATTGGATCACGCAAATGTAATTCCCTATAATGTACTATAAATAATTATTTTCATGCTTCCCTTACAGTTCCCCCTAAAATAGTTCCTTTTGAGTTTCAAGATGATTTACTGAGGGAGGGAATGAGAGCCCGACTACAGTGTGTGGTCAGTGAAGGCGATTCGCCAATAAGTGTCACATGGCTGAAGAACGAAAAACCTATTCCACCAGAGCTGGGAGTGCTGGTTCGAGTTCTAGATGAATTCTCTAGTATTCTTACCATTGGTAGCATCACCCCTGGCCACAATGGGAAATACACTTGCGTAGCTTCCAATCGTGCTGCCACAGTCAC
>JAUJYS010003401.1:0-13149 GCA_033995665.1 Melogona broelemanni | reverse complement strand
AAAAATAATTCAACAAAAGACAGAAGGTACGCATGGCGCAATACACAACCGGGCGAAGCCGGACTTAAAGCTAGTATTGAATAAAATGCAAAGCGGTGTTTATATGCAAATATTTCGTACGTGAGACCAACGCGCCGATAAGCCTATTTAATTAATGCCGTTCGCAAACAACGAAGCCGCATCGTGATGACGACAGTCTATTGACGTCGGCCTGTGTGTAGTCGACTACTTGCTGCTTATATATGCTTAGACGCTGGGTGTGTGTGTGTGTGTGCGCGCACCACGTCACGTGGAGCCTTTTCCTCCCGAAAAAACGTATTCAGAATGCATGTCGTTACGCGTTCTCCTGAGACCGAACAACTTGCCATGGATGAGTTAGCCTTAGTTGCATGAAGGCAGTGTTGGGTATGAACGGAACGGAAATGTTCCGCTCCTAGGAACTGGTTCCTTTTTTGAGAAACTTAGGAACGTATAGATTTTTTTTATTTCTGTTGGCAGTGAAACGGGAACTGGTTCCTGTTTTTTGAAGAACTGGAACGTAAACTGGTTCCTTATTTTAGGAATTGTAACGATGGTTCCTTATTTGTGTCAATGGTTCCTTTTGCCACAACATTTAATGTTCCACGAGTACAGTTTTCCAAAGTGTGTCGTCAGCGGAACAATTTTGAAGCATCAAAGAGAAATTGCTAAAGATTTTGATCTGTGTCCGCAAATCTACATTTGTTCTGTAGATTAGTTCCCGCAAATGTTTTTTTTAATCGAAGGAACGGAAAAGAAACGGCATAATTCGGTAGGTTCCTTTTGAAAAGGAACTTAGGAACGCCTAGGTTTCTTTCAATTTTTGAGGAACTGGTTCATATTTTCATGAAAGGAAAATTTTTGAAAAGGATTTTTTTAATGATCCATAAGCCACCGTAGATAAAACGGAATAAATATCATATCGGCAGCATCGCAGATGTAGTTCACCTATAGTTCGTTAATGAGAAAGTGGTCACACGATGACATGAATGTAGGCGCATTCAGGTACGGTAACAGGTATGTCACTCCTTTGTTATACTTGTACATCGGTGTTGGGCCATGTAGAATCACGGGTAAGCTGGCTTGACTTTTTGCATGAACATGTGCGTGCAAAGCGAAACTCAAATAAACCTTTAGTAATTTCCCAGTGCTTCCTGGCTCGTTTGTACAAGTACTCCTGAAGCTCTCTCTGCAAGCGACCTTCTCAATAGAAAATTGAAAATCTTCCTGAATCCTACTATAAAACAAATTCGAAATATATTTATTTTGGGCTAAAAAAAAATCGCAGATATTTCAACTGATTTTCAAAAATCAAAAATAAAAATGCTTTCGTAAGGTGTGCTCACATTGCCACAGTACCACGATGAAATTACAATAAACAAGGTCATTCGAGAGCATGAAACCGACTTTGCATTTCGCATAAACCGAAAAAAGGTTATCTAAATTTTAAATGAGGTAGTAAAAAAATGCAAAATTCAATTCACATTAATACCTAAGACTATTTGTAGCGAAAAGGTGCATGCGTACAAGTTGAGAGAGACATCGCATTTTACGAGTACACCGTAATAAGAGCACTTTAAACTGCCCAATCAATTTTTGTGCGTGCGTAGAGTATAAATAAAAAAAATTAGTCATATTTTCAAACGAAGCATCGTTGGCTTCTTTCTAACCAGAGATATCGTCAACAGGATTCAATTAAATTAGAAAGGATTGGAAACCGATATGCACATTAGCGAGCTTGAAAATAAATTTAATTAATATCATAATGGAATATTTTCTGGTTTCATATTTAATGCTTGCAAGATCCTACCGTATATCTACAGTACGGTATATGTTGTGTGGATATTAACGTAAAAGGCCTATATAGCTTAATGCTTACTCAGAATTTAAGTAGCAATTAATGATTTTGTCTGACCAACACCTAAAAACGCGAGAATCTTTAAGCATGAAAGAAATCATCCTCACAACACAATTTGGAATCTTACAATTGTGCTCAAATATGTCCAAAGTAATGTTCGTAGGTTTTACTTCAGCTTAATGCCGTAAAGCGATTTTTTCACGGTTTTCAATTGCAAAAATGTTTTTAAATATACAAGAAAATTAAGCATAAATCACGTAGTCAAAATAAATGAGTAAAAAATGTGCATCAGTAATATCTAATATAACGGAATTGCTCAAAATTAGACGTTTCTTCAGATCTGGCAAAAAAACATTAAAAAAAAATCGTAAATTTTCTAATGAGGTACCGGTAGGCGAAATATCAGGTCTAATATAAAAAAGTGAAAGATAAAGTTAAAACGTTAATTCATTTTGTCGAGATATTGGTCGACTCTTTGCATATAAAATCAATTATTTTTTCTTCAACTTTTTAGTAAAAATGGTTGTTTATTGAGAGGATGAATGTTTTTGTCGGTCATTTTTATATTTTTTTCCTTTGTGGTTGAGTGGCATTTTAAAAATTTGCCGTTTCACATCATCCGAGAAAAAGAGGCACGCAGTCACGTGATTTTAATAGGACGCGCGTGGATTACGATTTACGATCCGCCAGGTGTCACTGGGATGGTAATTGCAAATGGCAGAAAAAGAAACGGGGTAGAATACGAGTTTTAAATGCACGTGTACATACAGGTGGATCGTCTATTAAAATTAGCACAGTGTCGGCAAACGGGGAAAACAAGGACTCTCATTTCTGAGATTCCAGGATTCAGCTCACGGAGGAAAAAGACGGAGGTGTCAAGTCAAAAGCGAATTGAAAGTAGGAGAAGGGTACAACACGCCTCTCGCTTTGCGTCGGGGTCGTTGAAAGGAATTGCCGCTCAACAAAAAAAAAACGCCGGCCATTTTTATTTTCTTGAGATATTTGTTATGGTAATTGAGACGAAGAAATCATTTGTGTTAAATACCAGTCGAACATTCAAAGAAACAACCAAAATATATAATTTAATTTATATCACGTGACACTAGATTTATTAGTATTTTGAAATATCACAAGTAACGTGACGTGTTCCGTGAAATTATCTACAAATTATATTGTAACGACAATATTGTCAAGTTCGGAAATCAATCTTGCAACATAGAAACATTTGCGCTTAATCCAAAACTGATGCAGTTTGTCGTCATCGCTAACAGGTGACATATACAGTATGCACAAGTATTTATACGGTTATACGTTAGTTAAACAAATAAACAAAACAGAAAAATACATAGAAGATGAACAATTTCGGGAAGTCCCGCTTCAATATTGACGCGATTTATTTTACGATTGAAATGACCCTCACACAGCACTGTAAACGCTATGAAAAATAATATTCTTTGCTGAGATTTCGTCAGAATGGTATATCTATGTGATTATAATAATCTGACGACTATATATATCCGAACACCGATTTTACGTGTGTTGCTTTTCGCGCAATGAAAATGAAAACGCATTGTAAAAAAGCGATGACGGTGCATCTGTTGTTTTACGTTGAAGGCGCTATCAACTGTGTAGTACACCAAACCTTGAGGACAGAAAAACCCAGTGCACTCGATCTATACTTGATATTTAACCAATTTAAGAAATACGAACGAACCACATAACCATTCTACTAGTATTATTGTTTAAGTATTTAGAAGTGTTCTAGGTATGAGTGTAAACATTGTAATGTTCTCATGTGTATGTGAGCATTTGAATTCCAATAATAAATTAACTTGAAACTGTTATCGGAAGGAGTTTTTTCTTCTTCAAATTGATAACGATTCAATTTATGCATCACAGAAAATAATTTTAATTTATTTCCGGGCTTTAAGTTGAAACAAAAAATGTAAGTGCTGTACAAATAAAAAAAAGTATTATTTTTAAACTGATGTTACACAGATACATTTATTTAAATTGGTGATCTGCAGACTCCGCAGAATGAAGATGATTAATTTTGTGTAATTGACTCTGAAAAAATAAAGAAAGAAAAACAGAAAAATTCATTTGTTCGTGATTCACATGTCATGCAATTCACGTATATGGTCTGGGGGTAATATTGAGAAGTTTTGAAATATCGATGTAGCTACCCCATCCCCTCTCCAGTTATACGTCCTTATCAGTTGTAAAAATAGATTGTGGCTCCGCCTGACGACTGCCCAGAGATTCTTCCGCTTCACTGTATAGACGGTGCTGACCTAGAAAACGTCATCGGCGCTTGAGCGCGCGCAGTAATTATTGCCAACTGCCGACAGACATTAAAATTCATTACACGAGTTGCGAGTCGAGTGAAGTCGGAATATAACAACGGTTTTGCAAAATAATTTTCATCGCAATAATGTGAGGCAATACTTATTTTTTTATGAGCACTAACCTATATGTTGATGGCGTCTTTTGCATTTGATGAAGCCGACGTTCCTGTATTTTTATAAGGTCGTGACAATGAGTTGAGTCAACAAGCGTTTGGCCACACACAACAAAATATCAGCTTGAAGAAACCGGATTTTTTAGTTCGATGTACATGCATTTTCGATGTTTGAGCTTCGCTTGAAACAATACCACAAAGACAAAAAGGGTTTTTCGCATCTGTGCATGATTTAAAAAATGGCTATTTAAACAAATAAAATCACAGTATTAGCACCATTATCGAGTTGCGCAGCAAAATATAATATTTTTATGCTTACAATTACATATCTCAATTCAATGTTAACAAAGGTGTTGTATTCTGAACCTTAACCGGGAATCGAACCCGGATAAGTTGCACCAAAGGCGGTCGCTTTTCTACCCGGTACTTGAGATACGACCACCGCATAGAGACGATTCGACAAAAAATATTTTGTAATTTATTTCTTTCCAGAACAGAATTAAAATAAATAATTTCAGAACACAATCTGAAATTGAGACCAATACTGGTATTATTGTTTTAATTTTATTCGAACATGGTTTTCGTTAAAACTGCATAAATACAATATGGATGCCCTTAACCACAACGTTGCACAACATGTGGTAGTGCGGTGATTCTGAATCAGGCGTTCATTCGACAGATTTACCGCACGGCATACCGGTCGCAATGTTTACCATTGGACTACAAGGTCGATCTATGAACGATAATAGAAACAACAAAGAACGAAAAAAAAAGACTGCAAACTATTTCACTTCTGAATTGATTGCAATTTTTTGCATTTTTGAATTACCCTTAAAAGATATAACCGATTTTTAAAACTAAATAAGAATATAGGTCAGCCATTGTTTCGACAATTTATTGACTATTTCAAAATTTTAATTACACCAGTTTACAAGACTTTTTTGTATGAAAATACACAACGGTGATTCAGCGACATTTCAAAACACGCTTAATATAATGGAATCGCAAGCTTTGTGGTGCTTGGGTCAAAGGCTTTCCCGAAATTTATTTCAAATATTATTTAATGCTCTAAGAAACAATTTTCTTTTCAACTTTTACCTGAATTATTTCAATGAAGAAGACAATTGTACACCAAAAACAAACAATTAATTATTATTCGAATGACGGAGTTTATAAAAAGTAATCAATTTATGAATTGACTGCTTCATCCGAATTTCGATGTTCTGCATTTTGGATTTTAAAATATTCGCATAACCAGTGTTTGCGGACGTTTAGTAGAAGCAATTCACTTTGCTCTATAAACCGGTTTTAAGACCGAAAGTACAATGATAGAATAAAACGATGAAAATAACTACCCGATGGTGTTGTAATTTTCTTTGAATAGACACTAGTCGAATTTTGTTTCACTATTCCGCAAGTAGATGGCGCTACCGAGCCCCTCTGCTATCGAAGTGGCGAGGACGCTTTTTGAGTCTCGTCAGCTCCCCAAACGTGTGGGTACGCGGAACTGCCACGCGGTGGCGCTGAGATCGCTAAAATTGGTCGCGCGGAGTCGCTTGTCTCTCTCGCCTCTGCATGCGAGCACGCGCGCTCCGGCCCACAAAGCAAACTTATTCAGCACGTTCGTGATGAAGGGGCGACTTGCCTGAAACACCAGCGCTCACCCGTGTACCTCAACCGTCCAAAACGAATATTTCCGCCGACCAGTTTTTGGGACCTCGCGGTGCCCTTTCCAATTTT
The DNA here is from genome assembly GCA_033995665.1 of Melogona broelemanni. Taxonomy (NCBI): domain Eukaryota; kingdom Metazoa; phylum Arthropoda; class Diplopoda; order Chordeumatida; family Chordeumatidae; genus Melogona; species Melogona broelemanni. The sequence continues at coordinate 7,072 of JAUJYS010003401.1, read as the reverse complement.
TGTGTGTCGCCAAAATTTTTTCGAAACAACGATATTTCTTGAACACGCCCCCCTCTTCAGTTCACTGGAGGACGCGTCTTCGAATTCGACACGACCTTCGAATTTTCCCATCGACGGACGTTTGTTTACACCAAGACAACTTTACCTGGACAATTTCTTACGTTGTGTAGTGTGTGGACCTGGAGTCAGTTGCTGAAGCGATTCAATTTCGGACATTTGTGTCACCTATTCTCGTTGACTGTGCTACCCCTACGGACCCGAATTGAGTTTAGCAGATTGCCCGTGTGTGATTTGTTCGCCAGAAAATAATTGTTAACAGTTTTTGTGCGGGATTATATTACATTGCCGACCATCTAAGTGAACATCAAAGTTGAATCCTACCGACTACGCACAATATTTTTAATTTTTATCGTACTATTCGATACTGCGATTGAGAACACGTTAATCGCGCGGACGCCGGTTTTCCCCCGTGACACCTTCACTGCCGCGCGTTGACGTGACAAGTCCGGTACACATTTTACCAGCGGCCCATTTAAAAAATTGCACTGTTCATCGTATAAAAAATAAATTCGCTTGTTGCGGGGGTAAAAAAAAAATGACCCGATCCATTTTTCCGTGTTGGTGATAATGCCGGCCGACTTTCGCTGTCAGTTGGTCCCAACGTATCGCGACAACGTCAGCTGATATGTACCGCACGACGAACGTATTTACCAGTTATTGAAAATCTCAGTTCATCGGTCATCTGACGATATTTACTGCCGCTGATTCGGAGCGAAACTCGGCGTTTTCCAAGCAAAAATCTTTTCGCGCACTTTTCGCTCGAACTCTTTGTAGTTTTATTCCACGTTGCTTGTTTCTCGTGTGTCAAAAAGTTGGACTCTATTTATGCCGCTTTCTGTCGTTGAAATCGTCATCGACACGGCGACGACGTAGCGGTTTTTTATCCGACGTGGTGGCACCCTCACAGCCGCCGTCGCAGGTCCGGGCGCTGACCGACCACGATCCCACCGCGCGGGCCGCGCTGAGCGACGGAAAGACCCCGCCGCGGCTGCCGAGTCGTCTCGCTAGTCACATGCCCCATCGCGAAGGGCTGGCGGCCGCCTGCAGAAGCAGCAGCAGCAGCAGCAGCAACAGCAGTAGCAGCAGCCACAGCAGCAACAGCAACAGCAGCAACAGCAACAGCAGCAGCAACAGCACCAACATTATCACCCATCACCACAAGCGAAAGAATAACAACATTTCGGCGTCGGCGGCGGTCGCCAGCACTCAGGTGTACTTTTTCGGACGCTGCCCGACGACCGCCAAAATTTCGCCTTCTAAAGCCGACGTAGATATGGCGGAAATACAGCCGCAAAGTAAGTACGCCAATGAAATTATTGTCACCAATGAATATTTAACTAACTGTAAAAACTTGGTTGAAAACAGTGTGCTTATGAGACACTTATCCATCAGACACACTAGATAAAAATACACGTAATTTTCTCGAAAGACCTTGACTCCTTTGAAGAAAACCTCGCGGTTGAAATATCTTGTATATTATTTTTTACTGTAAAATGACTTGTCTAGAGTGTATACTGACTTACTCACTATATTCAGCCAGTTTTTATAATTAGTTAAGCATTTATTTATTTTAGCATTCGTCTCGGCGTACATCTTAGTTTCTTTGTTGTCACGCTTATTCGCTTACAGATTCGAAATGTCCTTAGGTGTATACTGTAGTGAAGGGTGAGGTGGTTGGTTCTGCCTGATTCTTCTGTTCTGTTGTGTTCAATTATAATGTCCAAAATGATAGGGATTTGGTTATCACGATTTAATTTCGAAAGCTTCACTCATTCTGTTTTGATATTTCTCAGAAAAGGATACATGGTGTATTCAATACAAGTGTGACATTACTGGAATGGGTGCAAAAAAGAACAACATAAAGTTGCGCTATACCATGGCCAAGCCCCGGCGTAGCCATGTCTCGAAGCCATGTCGTGGCACTCTGCCATTTTGTATTATGGGGGAAAATATATATGAGGTTGTATGGTGGAAAATGGTCCAAGTGAGATGGACTGAAAATACAAGGTTGATAAAAAAAAAATATTATGCGAATGTCAGTTGCATACAGAATATTTAAACACGACGGTGTTGAAATTGATAAACGGGAGTATGCCTTGGGGCCTTCAATCCGTGTCACCAGATTTCTAAGTTATTTATAAATCGCATAAAAATATTGCAATTTAAGAATTAATGCACGTAATATCATTTAAGTGCAAATGTGGTGGCAAAGTCCACCTTGATACAGGTTTTCTGTAGGCGAGGCTCATACACGTATTTTGCATAATAATCTTGTGTTCGGATGGTTAAATTAGTATCTCATTAGTCTGGATTATATTTGAATATCGTTACTGATGTTAGTTCTCGATCATCATGCTGTATCGATTAAATCGGCCTGCGTTTTTATCGCTCACGAAAATGACAGGCATCGGCGCCATTAATATCTTTTATCGTTTATTATTATGGGCTTTACGATTGTCCCAGTAACCACATATTTCTGGATACACGTAGTACGTCATGCTATTTTTCTGTACCTATCCGTCTCAAAGCCCTCCACTCCAAATAGCGATCTTGTAATTTGGCATATCCCAAAGTTGACTACATAACTAGGTAGGGATCTTTAACATGTATCTTGACAACAAACAAGTTCTAGCCCTATGATTCCTTCCATTACGAATGAAAAAATAAGATTAAAACTCAATATGCCGCGGAATAAATGAAAGCTTAATCATTAATCTGTCCACCTATTCATCTGGATGCAAATATTGAGTTTTAATCCTATTTTTACATCTGACTATCGCGCTAGGAGAAATTAAGATTTCTCCGAAAACATACACTTACGAATGAAGGGACGAATTTTTCTAGCCCAAAAAATTCCGGATGTCTCGGTTGGATTTTGAACCAGCGTCTTGGGAATCGTAGGCGAACATGTTAATTACTAAGCTACCCCCAACCCCATGTTGTGATCACATTACATGTGCACTCAAAGGTTTGTCGGAAACTGTTTTCATGGACTCTAACATTGCCGATGCTTATGTCAGAATGCGAGTACCAATGTTACCAGAACACACAAAAATGCACTAAGAAATCGCAGTTAGCTGCCTCTTGGGGCGATCCTATATTCGGCCCTAAACACCGAATGTGCCCTTTGGCTAAATTATGGCGCATTGTGAAGGGCATTCTGGTTCATCGTACGGGTAAGCCGAATAGGTAATTTAGTAATTATCGTGTGGATCTTGAAGGTCCACTTTTTAACTGAACAAGTCAATGTACCCATGATATAATTGGATGGGGGTTTGGTTTTACCCACGTCACACGCTGATTTCAACGTTGTTGGCGAGATACCAAGACAAGTACTATTACATATTGCTAGATTTACTGTGTACTGCATTTTCCGTATATGCGACTCCGCCACCAAAACAATACAGCATTCGAAATACTCATTTTTTACGGTGAAAGATTATAATTTTGTTTAACGTATAATATTGTTTGAGCTCGTCGAGTGAAACGCAGTCATGCGTGCAGCTAAGCGATTTGGCGGCACACCGCCATTTCGTTTTGCTCGCGCGGCATTGAATTATCAGCAAGAGGCGTGAGCATGAGGCGCATAGGGAGTCGCCTGGCCGACGAATGGGCTCACTGTAATGCACCCATGTTTCACGCGCTAGCGCCATTCTTATTTGGTGATTGGCATGAATGAACCATTTTCGAAAATATCAATTTGTTTAGCTAAGCGCTGGAGAAAAATATTTGGTCAACGATAGACAGACTTCGTTTAATTTAGCTTCCACCTATTCACTTTCTTTCGAATTATTTTTGCTGCAACCACAAAAATAACATTTCTGCTAGAAATTATGCAGGCGGTCCATGCAGTGAGGAAATGAAGTGCGAAAGATGATTTTTTTTTTGTTTTACATACCATGTGTTTGTATGCGTTACATGTACCCATTATACTCAATATACTCAGTAATACTGTCGCGGAATAATTAAAACTAAGGTTGAATCCAATCGTCTATCTTTTTAACAAGCCATTGGTCAGCCAAAACTCACCACCTTATCGCACTAGGAAGAATTAAATTTTCTCCGAAATCATGCGCGTACCCATTAGGAACAAACCCACAAAATAAAATTGTTACAGCAGGCGCAAGGAACGTTTAACAAACTGATATTGCAGCCCAGTTGGAGAGCACTTGTTCATGGCGTCACCAGGAATCGGAAACGACTCGACGGATCATAACAACAACAACATTGCAGGATTCAATGTAATCTTGCCTTTGTTCAATGCAGAGAATACTTTATCAGGTTGAGTTTTTCCATTATACGCCACCTACCGACAAAACAATAAAACATTTCACCCATTTTTCGAAAAATAATCAACTGACAAAAAATGTTTATTTATTAGGTGCTCGCAAGATGGCGCTGTGCCTATATTTATTTTTAGATTGCTATTGATATTTTTGGCACAACATTTATTTTAGGTTTGCTATTGATATTCCCGATAATGGTTTGGACCTGTGACTGAAATATTAATCTAATAATAAATCTAATAAGAGATATTATACTAAAACGCAGAATCGATATAATAATTTACACTTGCTGAATTCGAGCGCTCGTTAGAAAAATTACAATATTGAACACTCGAAATAAATGTAAGCTTTTTATTATTATTATTTATTCCTTCTCATAACCAGCTTTGCTACAAATGCTAGCAGCGACTGCGTAGCATGAATATCGAATATCACATATCGAACTTCGTGTAAGAAAAAAGTGAAAGGAGTTTTTATTTATTATGTTTATTCTTACGAAGAAGGGTCACTGGCATTAGCCATTGATGATGCATGCAACTGAATCGAACTGCACTGTACATTTCGAGACTGCAGCCAGCACGGCGTGCGGTCGGTTTACAGCGTTGCAGTACGCACGGATTCCCACGTAAGCGAGAGTACGAACGAATGCTGGCTTGGGAGAACGTTTAATAAGTCATCGGATAAGACGAAAATGAACTCGGGGAAACTGAATAACGTGCTAATTAAACGGCCAATTAGCATGCGCCTGCACAATGCAGGTCCACTTATTTAAGCCTACTAAAACAGTGCTAAATAGACAGTTCGTGTACTTATTGAGATATATGCTGGATTATTAGGAATCATATTTTTGTATAATTCGACGCTCAGCTGTTGCTGATTATAGCCACTGCCTGTTGTTGATTGGCTGGATATATTTATTGTGATCTATACAGTATCCCTCTATACAGTAGTGAGCCATGTTTGTAATCTGTAGGATTGTCTGACAATTTAGTTGCAATGTCCCAGACATTAATTATTCCACTGTGAAGGTAAATATGGAGTAACCTAACAATCCGGCTTTTTTTTAATTATGAACGACGAATGAATATTTAAATTCATTACTTTATCATAGTATTGCACTATTTTAACCAAGAATCAGTTCGTCTCTATACAGTGCGCAGGGAGCAATGCATAAGGGCTACTCTGCAGTACAAACATATGTTGTATTTGTTCGCTAAATCTATCTTTCCTTCACTAACTACAAGTCACACTACGGTTTTTAAACATCTTTTCCGAATAGCTTGGGAAAGTGCAAACCAGAGCGATGTTAGAGTTGGACATTACAAACAACACACACATTTGACAATGCTATGGAATAATGGAACTGCGTAGACTTATCGCGTCATTGGGGGAGGCGCCATCTGTCGGACAAAGTATCAAAACAAAGTCAAAGCAGTGTATCATTGGGGATGAATTCATTTCGTCGATTTTCGATTATGTTTAATAAATTCGTGAACTTTTCCTGACTCTCAGGAATTGACCTGTAATTCCCTGTAAATATATGGGAAGTATGCAAACATTATCACATCGGATTGTCAAGCCATTTTCGTATTTAGTTTGGTAAGGTGTAGAGATGTATGTTAACGCCGTTCCCATTTATATTTTATTCGAGCGCCATCAACCGGCCATCTCGGTAAATAAATATTCTCCCATTCGTCTCGAATTTATTTCATAATTTTGTCTTTATACGCGTACATACTGTGGATTTTAAATAGGTATGTTTTCATATAAAAATATTTCACCACTTTACCGCTAGGTGGCGATAATTGATCCGAAAAAAATAATGGAGTTATGCTGAACCAGAGGCTAACGCCACCTGCCGCTAATAAAGCAAATTATATAGACGAACGCATTGGCATACCCGATGTTTGATGAGCTGTATCCATCTTTAAACACCAAATCAGTATATACAGAAAATAGCATTGCAAGTCTGGAGACAGACAAACGTAGCGGTCCCAAAAAATGTGTGCATTGGTAATATAAATGCAGATTTGCTCTCAATAGAACAGCTGCGCGCGTCTATCGTATATACCTAAGCGGTGTAGGCAGGAGAACTGTACAGCTGTACGGTATGCAAAAATGGACTAGCGGGTGCTTAACTATATTCCATAGGCTAATTCGCTGGTAATTATACCTGTATTACGGATTTACGGTGCAACTAGCGTGCAATGTGCAGGGGCTTACCAATTCTGTATGTATTGCTGATATCGGAATACATGCGCACTGAAACGTTTTTCCTCGATCATCAATACTTAAATGACTTCAGCATACGTGTAGGCATATCCCCAGTTTTTGTTTAAAAGGTCAACGTCATAATCACAGACCCCTCGCCCACCCAAGTAATGGACTACTGGACAACATATTTTAATATGATAGCGGGGTGGTGATTAAACACTGGTAATGGCCTTGCTAAGAAATTTTTATATTTAAAATTTCGTTTGTTTCTAACAACGATTTCTTCATTTTTTTAGAAAATTGCCTTCGACGATTTAGAGATATGTTTTCGAGGATTGTCTGCGAAGATTTACAATTACGAACCGCACTTGATTTTACTAGTTACCTTTACGTTACTTTTTACGTACCGATGGCTCAGTGGATATGGCAACATCCTACGAAGCCGACGGTCCCGGATTCGATTCCCGGCGCAGGCTTTCGTTTATTCGTTAGCCTGGGGTACTGGCGTCACC
>JAUJYS010003400.1:0-13150 GCA_033995665.1 Melogona broelemanni | reverse complement strand
TAGAGACACGAGGGTGCAGTATTCCTGTAGTGCACTAGGCGCTACGGTGAATTATAAAAAAAAAAAAAAAAAAAAAAGTCTTCCTGTCCACAGCTTAAGAGTGAAGGTAGCCTGGCTATACCAGCTGTCATTTCCTACCCTATCCTACAAGGAACGACTTTTAGAAGTATAGTTGCTTTTAAGGTGAATTTCAATTTTTTTTTAACTTGATCATTTCGTCTCCAGGATAACAGATAGTAACATATAGTTGCTTTTAAGGTGAATTTCAATTTATTTTAACTTGATCATTTCGTCTCCAGGATAACAGAACTCTATGTCACGGGCCATCTTGGAAGGAGTGAGTCGCCTCCCGGCTATGAAGACGGCGAACTCAGTTCGTCGATTCTGTCGGTCACACACCGGTCTGCGCCGTCTGGTGTTGGGCATCGAAAGTAGCTGCGACGATACTGGTGCAGCAGTGGTGGACGACTCTGGTCACGTGTTGGGGGAATCCCTGAACTCTCAACATCTCGTTCATCTCAGGTGGGATGGGGAAAACAAGTCTGTTGGTGTCACCTACATGTTGATCCTGTTCAATATTGCCGTGCATTCACGAATAATGGGGTTCTCCCATCATCATTTTGTAAATCATAATTTACATTACTGATCCTATTACAAAAATACACGTTCAATAACGATGTTAAGCACAAAATAATACGAATATGATATAGTTATGTTTTGGATAAAATAATAATATATGTAATAATAAGTAAATGACATTAAATATGAAAATGCATGTAATTGTCCTTCAATAATGCTTCATTTTGTCAAGTATGATTGGCTCAATTTGTGGTCTCGAGTAAATGTATTGAGCGTTAATTATGTTGGATACGTAGCCATGGTGGCATTATTCCGCCCATCGCCCGGGATCTTCATTTCGCCCACATCGAACCGGTCGTCACTCAGGCGTTGAAAGCGGCCAATGTGTCTTTAGGGGTAGGTCAAGCGACGAAAAGTTTTAAAAAAATATATTCAAACGTGGAGTATAAATATTTAACAGAGAGATATTTTTTTTAAAACTAGATGAACCGAACATGATCAGTGTTAATGTTATCCCTCCTTATCCAGGATGTGGATGCCATTGCCACAACGGTGAAACCTGGCCTGGCGTTATCCCTATTAGTCGGAATGAACTACGGGAAAAAACTTTGCCGGGAATCGGGAAGACCGTTCATACCCATACACCATATGGAGGCGCACGCCCTTACCGTACGGATGTTGCACAGGTGAATCTCCTAACCTACTCAATTTTTTTTGGCAATACTGGATGTATGATTCTGTCGGTTCACACATATTGCCATTATGCTACGGCGCGGCAATTATCCCATCTAAATCTAAATCTATGAATGAGTCTCCCAATTGGTGATTTTCAATTTCGGGACATGAAGCATAGATTTTCCCTTCCTGGTGCTGCTCATCTCTGGCGGTCACTGTCTTATTTGCGTGGTTCGCGGGGTGGACGACTTCCTGCTGTTGGGGCACTCTGTTGACGATTCGCCGGGTGAAGCATTCGATAAGGTATGGACATTCTTTAAACTATTTGTGCATGTTGTTGTGCGGTTGACGTGAGTCATTTTTCGCAGTTGGGGAAATAGGGCGGGCAATTTTTAGATAATGGTAATATTTTCTTATTAGAAATATTGCACTATACATCTTTGCGTCTTCACTTTTACCCGTTTATACCTACGTCTAATCTTATGTACGAGTACGATCCGTCTAGATCAGTGGCTACGGCAACATACTGTTGAGCGGGCGGTCCCGGGATCGATATTGGGGTGATGGTAAAAATATGCCCTTCACATATTGCCTAAACAACACGAGTGGTACAAAATTTCCCCCAAAAAATAATAATGCGGTGAAACTTACGCGATAATCGATATTGCAGACTAAAATGAATTGCGATTCGTTTGCAGACGGCCCGTCGCCTCAAACTGAGGAACTTGCCCGAGTGTTCGGCGCTAAGCGGCGGCGAGGCTATCGAGATGATGGCGCGGCGCGGCGACCCCACAGCGTTCCAATTCGGGGTGGGCATGTACAAGTATCGCGACTGCAACTTTTCCTTTGCCGGCCTCAAAATGGCGGCACTAAGGGCCATTCTACAAGAAGAGAGGCGACACGGTACGACGGGCGAAATAAAACTGTTTTCCGGTTATATACCACAATGACAAACTTACATTTAAAAAAAAATTAATCACCGTATTAATCGGAAAATAAAAATCTACCTTATTGATAATAAATAAAAACTGGTGACTGGTGTGACCAGATGGCACAATTTGGAGCAATTAAAAAAATATTAATTAATTTACAGTAGTTTGAAATTTAAATTTGATATAAATAAAAAATAATTAAAATGAAATTTAAGATTATAAAGTTTGCTCATAGCCTGTATTATTTTTATCGTGAAATATATAATATAATAATAACTTTTAAAAAAAATTTGGTGGTGTACAGAACCTCCTGTAGTGTTATTCACTGCAGTGGAAAAATTTATATCAATTTGGTGGGGTACAAAACCTCCTGTAGTGTTATTCACTAATTGTCATCAACAAATATTGCCAATCCTATATTTAAATTAAATTTCTTTGTTGGTGTTATTTTTTAATTTACAATTTACACTTTTGTTGATGCCAATTTTTCTGCTCTATTCTTACCGGCAAAAATATTAGGTGGCACTGAAGTAATCCTTGACCATTATGGATAAAAACGGCAACTTTTTTGGTTGCCGTTTTTATCCATAATGGTCAAGGATTACTTCATTTATTTTGTTACTTCAACGGCTCCTACGGAACTATTATTAATTAGGTGGCACTGTTTTCATTTGCAAATGCTTTTTCTCTATTATGTCCGGCAGAAATATTAGGTGGCACTGTTGTACCCAACGCCGCCGACATCTGCTCAGCCTTCCAGCTGTCGGCTACACTGCAACTGACAAGGAAAATTCATCGGGCCACCGTCTACTGCGAACGCAAGGAACTACTTCCGGAAAATCGCCGAAATCTGGTGAGTTTCTGTTGGAAGTATTTTTAAGTCACCAGTGTGACTGCTGAATCGTTTGCGAATCCACCTGGCGGTTCGTCCGCAATTTCAGCTCATCGTCCGCGGCGTATGTGCTGATAAACACGGTCACCAATTAGCTTGGATGGTTTTTTCTCCGTCTCAGGTGGTGTCTGGCGGCGTGGCGTGCAACCAGTTTATCCGCAGCGCCCTCCAGCGGGTGTGCGATCAACTCGGATACAAGTTGTTTTGTCCGCCGCCCAAACTGTGCACGGACAACGGCATCATGATTGCCTGGTGAGTTCGGCATCGACAGAACCCTCAACTGACGTTTGATTCCCACCTTGGTCAATTAACAGGAGTAGCTGAAACTGTTTTCTCTATTTAGGAATGGCATGGAACGGCTTTTAGCTAACGTCGGTCCGACTCATGATTTAGACACTGTTGACATTCAGGCGAAGTAAGTTAACAATTCGTTTCATCCATTTTTTTATTTTTTTTTGGTCAAATAAATTAAATCAAATCAGTTAAGTAAAATTAATGAGATACATTTTAATATATTATTTACTAAATGTTAGCAAATTTTTGCACAATATACATTTTTTTGTAAATCGATTCTTGACGTTTAAAATCGATCATTACTTTCGGTTCAACAAAGTTTCTATTACTTAATACTATAAATTGCCCATAATGCTGCAACCTGAAAAACTAGTGAATTGTAGGCCACTAGTTTTTCAGGTTGCAGCATTATGAGTTTTTATTCTATTCTTATTGGCTATCGCGCTAGGAGAAAATTAAATGTGTTTCTCCGAAATCATTCATTATAAATTACCGAATTTAGTTACCACAATCTTATTAATTTCTTACGTTTGAAGATATGCAGAAATAATGTTCAGACTGGGTTCTGCGCCAGTATAACTAACAAGTGTGGTTATACGAAACAATACTATAAATTACCAGAACAAATACAGAACCAAAAATTGTAAAATAGTTGCAGTACATTGTCTCGTAGAAAATTAATAAAAAAATTGACGTTGTTTTTTATTATTCAGGTGTCCATTAGGCCAAGATGCCTCTGAAGATGTTCTTGCGGAGGACATTAAAGTAATTAACTTAAAGCTAAATCTTACTTCTATAGGAAATGAAAATGCATTGACAGGTTGCAAATAAATTGTTTGTATTAATATTTTTTTAAGATTGATTGAATAGTTTTACAGCCGACACACATTAAAATATTTTTGATGTGACACAATTCTAATGTATTGTCTGTCTTTTTTTAAAACTTTCCATTAAGATGACTTGAGCGTTGATTGTTTGTCTGTTTGGACATCATTGCAGCCCTTTTAAACAAACTTGCGCACGTCCTAGAGACTTAAAATTTTGGAATCTCGTAAAACTCGCGAAACATTTGAATCTATCAAAATTTCATGGTGGTCTTTGAATCTTGGAAAAAGTTATTAATTATTTTGGTTGAAAGCGATTGGCCAAGGATATAACAAAACGTCCATTAAAAATGGCCACAATAATTTAGTTTTAAAGCTTCTATGAAAAGTTTAGCTCAAAGGTTTGGTTGGCATGTTTTCTTTATCTTTTGGCATTCATGAGCTTTACTAATAAATTCATGAGGTTGCATGAGCTTTTGGTATTAATGAGCTTTCATGAGGTTGCATGAGCTTTTGGTATTAATGAGCTTTCATGAGCTTGCATGAGTATTTGGCATTAATGAGTTTTCATGAGCTTGCATGAGCTTTTGGCATTAATGAGCTTTCATGAGCTTGCATGAGCTTTTCGCATCCATTCCTATGCATTTTGTTGAAAAATTCGGGTTTTTATTAGTATTTTTTTATTAAGATGAGTATCTCTAAAATGAAAGTTTTTTTCAGAAAAACGAAGTTTTTTAATTTACTTGTTTTTCTTTTATGTCAGCATCTCTAAAATTAAAGTTTTTATCCGTAAAACCAAGTTTTTTTGCATTTACTTGTTTATCTTTTGTTTATCATTTATTTTTAGTCAAGCATACCTATATTTGTCTGTTGTTGTGTCCGAAAGTCCAACTAATGACTTCAGCATGACTGAAAGCTGAATAGACTTAAGTGTATTTTGACGCTGCCAAGTTGTATTATTCCAAGGCAAAATATTTTTTTTTTACGCGAACACAGCACGCAATCTGTTAGTGCGTTATACAATCGAGTCTTTAGTCAGGAATATCCAACTCACCATTGGCGACGGTGTCGAGTCCAATTTTATCGGTGGTTGACGTCACACTCTGACGTCGACAAGTCCGGCATCTCCGTCGGCAGCTGTAGTGTTCCGGTTGGAACGGAGGACAGAAGGGAACGTACTCGAAACCCTTTTTGCTATTGATGTACGACATGCCCAATGGCAGATCGTAGCACTTTGAGAGTTCGGTTGATGCCGTGATGCTCAGCTCCTCTTTGGGTTTGAGCCAGTGGATTAGACCTCTTTCTTCTGGAGTTCCTGTAGAGATAGAAACATGAATCTGATTAATTTCGTGATAATTCACTCAGTGCCCATCAATAGATTTCATTCATTTAGTACACATCATACTTAATGTGAAACTATTGATCCATAATTGAACTGGAATGGTGGAGTAGTAAAAAATGCTTTTAAAAATAAGGTGAACCAAATAAATCACCCTTTATTGTTCCACTTTGTGACTTACTATTTATTAACTTTCAAGAAAATCTAACTCAATGCCCATTGAATACATTTTTCGTTTCAAATGTTTTGGCAATATAAAAACAATTATTGAAATTTTAAAACAAAAATTATAAAAACTTTACGATCATTTTTTTTGTTATATGAACTACCAACAAAATTTTAATTATTCGTGCGCTCATAACATTAAAAAAATCATATATTTGATTAGGACAGAAATTCTTACCTGGCACGGTATTGTCCAAAATGAAGCCCATTAACTAATTAAAAAGCAAACAGATTTCATTAATACAATTTGAAACGATCATTAAAACTGTAAATAAAATAAGCAGTCATCAAGTGAGTCAAAAGTCCTTCAACTAACCCCTCCAACTAGCATGTTAGTTGACAGCAAAACTGTTATTACTTCATCGGCAATGTCATTTCCTGATTGATAAAAATATAAGGTCAAGATAAATCCAGCCATAAAAAAATATAAGGACAAAATTAAAAATGTGTATTCCTAATTGCATTATTATTAGGCACCATTTTTTGTGTTGCCACACTATTATCCTAACCAGGAACGGACTACCTACTAAAGGGTCCAGTCTGGAGAGAAATAATCTAGTGAGAGAGCTTCAAGGACCAAGTCTGGAGATAAGGGGCCCCATTACAATTGACCCGCTGTAAAAATTATTGGGGGCCCAGTTGGGTATCTCAGACCTCCCGACCGGGCCAGTCCGCCCCAGATCCTAACCATTATTATTTAAACTTCGAATTACCTGTCTGAATGCAATTTGGATTGTCGTTGACCCACTGAGGCAGACTCAAACCGAAAAAGAGACTGAAACCCAAAATGAGGAGATTACGTGACGAGTTCATGTTGATGTATTGGACATTGGATATCCCGACGGCCGCGATTAGACCAAACATGACAATGAAGAGTCCACCGATGACCGGCTCGGGAATAGAACAGAAGACGGCACCAATCTTGGTGGATAGACCAAAAATTAGCATAATGACAGCTGCCACCTGGGTCACACGACGACTGGCAACCTGGTGGACGGAAGGATAAAGATTTTTCGGTGGTAAATAATATTTTCTACCAATTTTAATTTGATATCTACAGAGTACAAGCATACATGTATGCAAAAATTGTGTAGTAGTATGTATCACAAGATCTTAGATTTTAGAACATCCTGAAACTTGATTTTGGTTGTAACAAGTTTTTTTTTAATTATTCAACACTACAGATACAATAAAATACATCACAGATATATTTTACTGTTATTCAATTTGTAATTGTTACATCTGTAGATGCATCTAAGATTTTGAGGACCTCCTGAAGCTTGTTTTAGGTTTGTAATACATTTTTTAATATATTTTTTCTGAAGTTCATCTGAAGTTGAATTAATGATGTGTGTATCATGCGAAGACTGATGTGAAGTTATTATGTCATTTCTAAAAACTATACTTTAAATGTGTGTTAGTGGTGAGAATTTAATCCGTCAGTTAAAATAACATAAACGGACGGATTAAATTGTCTCCAAGACACACAGTTTCATTTTAGAAATCACTTTTTGTATTTTTTTTTAATTAATTGCATAAACAATTGTTTCAATTTACAACTGTTGCAGCTGTTTTGAAGATATAAGATGAGCAAAAATGTATTATTTTAATTATCTTTTAATTATCAAACTACTTTTGTGATGTTGATGGCAGCAATATTGTCTCCCAAAGACGTGACACCACTTCCGGTGCCGAATACGCCACCTAGCGTGCATCCAATTCCTTCCACCAATATTCCACGGCTGATGGCAGTGGGTGGTGGACTGGGTGCGCCACTAAGACGTGCGCATGCGTAGTAGTCGCCCATGGACTCTACGATCTACAGGACGTAATTGGCACATGAGGGAAAAGAGAAACAACAAGTATGACAATTTGACATTACGTTTTTTCTCCAATTTTAGGTCTTCTTTCGTCTTACATGGTAATAAAGTGTATGTTTTTGGAATTTTATGATTGCAAATACTCCTCTTTAATAGCTTACTATTTTTGTCCTAGTTCATATAACATTTAAATTCACACCAATAAATTGTTTGACAAGCAAATAATAAATTTTTCCAAATTTGTTATCCTTTTTTAATAAATATCTTATATTTTCAGTTAAATAAGATTATCTACTTTGAAAGCTAAACATCAGGTTCTACGATCATTAAGTCAAATTCATACCATCTTATTGCATAAATAAAATTAGAAATTTAAAAAATAAAAGGATGAGGAATTTCTTCATGTTGAACAATAAATACATGTACATGACACCTACTGATGAGATCATTGCTGCAAGCATTCCCAGTATTCCAGCCGCGCTTATTGTAGGAATGCCCCACTGAACTGAACAAGTGGTCAATCAAGATGACATCGTCATGAAAGTCCACACATAAAATAAAGTAAAAATATAGTTTTTAGTTTATTAGTATTTTTAATGACATTTTATTATTTTTATGAATGATTCAGATTATTTTTCTAATAAATTAGAAGTAGATTAAATTATTTTTAGGATGTCGATGTACGGCACCCTAATTTAATGTTGCACACTCACATGGGTACTGCCACTTGAACCATGGCGAGAGATTCATCATTTCCGCTTTGGTATCTGTGCGTGCTCCATCATTTTCCGGAAGTGCGTCACAGATGGTCAACACGTAACAGACCAGCCACATCACCAGGATAGTGGTGATGATCTATTTTAAAAACAAAAACTAGATTAATTGCCAAGGTAAGATACTTTTTTCGTTAACTGAGTATATTTGAAGAACATTTTCCTCAGATTCTGCTTACCGGAAACAGTTTAAACCAATAGATCCAACCGATTCCCCAGCCTTTCTGTCCTTTGTACACCGGATATGGAATTCCTACTTTCTCCATGTACAGACATGTGAGCAGAAGAACTACAATCGTCCTAAGAAATCGCAAAAGAACAGGAAAAAAGGTTGAACCAACACGAATCAACACGAATACGAGAAAAATGGATTCATTAAATAATATTTCTTGGCAAATATTTGTTGCCCATTCATTTATTTAGATTTCATCAATACTATAATTTAAGAGGACCAAATTTTGTCCGTCCGTCACATTCACCTCGCTTCGGGTGAAAGTAGAATATTTATAGGGAAAGCAAAAACCTTTTTTAATTGAAGGCCACACTGTGTCATCATGTTATAGTTTCTTGGGCGGTTGCCGAGGCGAAGATCTAGATTTCCCAATTTTTTATAAATAAAAATCCTTATCCCGAACGAAGCCGGGCCCTTTATCTAGTTGGATATAAATCCGATAATACGATGGAATAGGTAAGAAAATTTAAATAAAAATAAGCTCTGCAAACACTCACGTGATAGCCACTGCCCAGTTCTCAGCGGCCATTCCCGAAGCATTTTGGAACATGGATAGGCCAATGAGAGTGATTGTCGGCGCCACCACCAGGGGTGTGACGTAACGAATCAGAATATTGATGAGACCAGTGAGGGCCAATATTATTGGTAGAAGTGAGGCAACAGCGATGTCACCTTGAATCTGGGAAAACAAAAAAAGCAAATCAAATAAACAAAATAAAAATAAATAGGTGATTGACAGATGACAGAAAAACTTTGAAGAACACAGAACACCTGCAACTGTGTCATGTATATAACTGTACAATAAATTAAGACAATTACTACAAAGCTGGTTGCATTGGATTGAAAATTAAAATTAACTTAAAGTAATAAAGACAAAAAAAACTTCCAAACCTCTCTCATTCTGCTTTGCCAAATATCGTCTGTATAATTCCCCACTTCTGCTATAGTGGTTCCTAAAAATAAAAAAATATAAAATGTAAATGAAGTACAATCGAATTACCCTTGTTACCCCTACGTTTACAAATATTAATTTTTACAAATGTACTCATAAAAATACTGTTGATGACTATATGAAGATTATTAAGAGATTACAGAAACATGTCCGGTTTGGGGAATGAATGTTTCATGATGACATTTACAATCCCATGTCATCGCTTACCGTTATGAGGAGGACATGTCCACTGTGGCAAAGCCATCAGAGCGAACATAGGGGCATAAAATGCCGCGGAGGAACCCTGCACAATGGGAAGTCTGTTAACGAAAGTAAAACGATTGTGATCAAATCAAATGTGAGAGAGAACCGGTATTAGTTTACAGTGTTGGGTTCGTTCCTTTTGAAAAGAACCAGTTCCCGTTCTCGTTCCTTCCATGAAAAAAATAATCAGAATCAGTTCCTACAGAAATTAGAAGGAACCTGACCGTTCCTATCTCCTTTTCAAAAGGAACTTCAAACTTCGCTGTTCCGTTTTCGTTCCTTCAATTAACAAATATTAAAAAAAAAAATATGTCGAGTGGTGAATTTATTACAAATTGTAATAATGTTCATGATGAGTTCACATGACAAATGTCGATTTGCGGACACAGATCATTTTTTAAAATTTCTGTTTGATGCTGTAAATTTGTTCCGCTGTAGACACACTTTGGAAAATTTTACTTTTCCAAAATTGAAAATTATGGCAAAAGGAACCTGTACTCGGAAAAGGAACCTCCGTCCTCGTTTCTCAAAAAATAAAGGAAACCATTCCTGGGAGAAGAAACCTAGGCGTTCCAAAGTTCCCCCCAAAAAGAATCAGTACCACTGTTAGTTTTCTATAGTGATAATTCGCTAACCTGACTCCCAGGAATGATTGCAGCAGGGTTGCCAGTCCGTCGACAAAAATAATAGTCGACAAAATGTAGGCACGCGCCGGGTGATCGCTGGGAATGCAGAGAGCCGGCGCCATGATAAACGGTGCAGTCAGCGTGGACGAAAACATGGTCATGTATTGCTAGAAGGAACGGAGTATTGGAGCAAAAATGAAACTGGTTTTCACAAATATTCTACCAGAGTTCCACTGTACGATTTCCACCGTTTTAGATTAACAAGCGCTGTCCAATAAAATCCAAAAAAAAAAATACTAAATCGAATCAAACAATTAAAGAATATACCTGCAATCCCAATAAAATGGTAAGGTACCAGGGTGGTACCTCGTGCACACTATACAACATCCCCATCTGCTTATTTTCCCTGGTAGGTGTGTCTACAATAATCTCATCACTGTCTGTGCCGTGGTCATGGTCATTGCATTCAGATATCTAATTCGAATTAAGAAAACAACAAGGAGAAATTAAAATCGCAATATATTATTCAGTATTTTTTTAACAATCAACGATCGTCAATCGATGTGGTGAATAGCAGAACAGGAGATTACATATCAAAGTAAACACTTGAGCGCTATACAGAAGGATACACTTTCACGATTTCAGGATCATGAATTAATATTCAATGGTAAAAGGGGCTACAGACCTGGTCAAATTGTTTGGCATATTTGAGCTCGTCTTCCACCCTCATACTTGCCGATCCAGCGATTTCATCCATGCTGGCGATGAAATTTTTCTCTTGGGACATGTTGAATGTAGGCTACAATCTTCGCAATTTGTTGCTAGAGCAGATTCTAATAATTAAAGGAGCTTGTCTGGAACTGTGCCAAATTGGCATCACCAATAATGGGGATGGCAATCAACCAAAAATATATTTAATGGTCAACCGAAGAGGACACCAATTTACGCAATAGAAATAATGTTATTTGACTTATCTGTTCGATTGTAAATTAGAAACATTTTTTTGCTGTTAATTCAGCGTCAATCACGAGATTAAAAAACAAAATGTAGACCACCGTGTGTTGATGCCCCTGATTCGTTGACTGGCTTGTCTAATCAGCAAAATACAACGATTGTTTATTTATTATTTACAAGATAAGGCTTCCGCAAATCGTGTAACGGATTTTACCAATCTTGTTAAACATATTTTGCATTCTTGATAGGTCAAGAACTTTAATTTCGTAAGCGTAGACATAAGCTTAGAACGACGATTGTGGAGTCATGAGCATTATGTTTTACACAAGTGAATCGCCACGTTATTTTTTAAATCGTAGTTGCTCTTAGATTTTATTATCAAAGCATGACGAGAGATACAGGGGGAAAACCATATGAACCGAAGAACAATGTTGCAGCTGAGGATGCTGACTAATTGTAAAGGACTTTGTATATTGCCTGAAAAGTGATAATGAAATGCAAATCATTACTTGTAATGGAACCAAAATGAAGCATTAAATAACCTTTGCTTTCCTGCTGATAGCCAGTGTTAGTTGTGTTCCTTTTGAAAAGAAACCGGTTCCAGTTCACGTTCTTCATATGAAAAAAATAACAAGTTCCCGTTACATTTCCTACAGAAATTAAAAGGAACCTGGGCGTTTCTAGTTCCATTTTCAAAAGGAGCCTGGAATTTTTCCGTTCCTCTACCGTTCTTCCGTTCTTTCGATTAAAAAATATTAAGAAATAATTTCTGAAATGATACGTGGACATACTGAATCCTGGATCATACTGAATCATTTTTTTGTTTTTGTTTTTAAATCACCGTAGCGCCTAGTGCACTACAGGATTTCTGCATCATCATGAATCATACTGAAAGAACCGAATCCAATACATTAAAATAATTTCTGAAATGATCTGTGGACATACTGAATCCTGGATTATACTGAATCAAACTGATAGAACCGAATCCAATACATTAAAATAATTTCTGAAATCACAACATTAAAAAAAAACATTTTTCAATTTATTTACAAACTACTGGCTTACAGGCCATGTACATCGAGCAAAATAAAATCGGCATCTAAAAGCAGTACTAAAAACCTGTAATCTGAAAATCACAACTTCTATAAAAACCTTCAATCTGAAAATCACAACTTCTATGTAGAGATCCTCATTCCATTTCGTACGCGGCATTATCAGATGGGTGATTGGTTTTGGAAATCGTTGTCATCGCCGATTCGTCAGTTTTTCCCGCACCTGACTTGCAGCAGCACGTGCAACACTCTTTGGGAACGTAGGTGGGACAGATAGGAATGTAGCGAAGCAGTTTGAGCTTACGAATGCAGGACATGCCCCACGGAAAATCGTAGATGGATTCGGTGAGCTGAGCGTCATCGTCGGTCGATGCGGGCGGATTGCTGAAGTGGAGGCCGCGTTCTTCGGCCGTACCTTAATTCCGACAGGAAATAAATTAAGTCATTGGCATGCGACTTAAATGAACGAAAGACTAACGAGCTGGTGCCAATCTCTATTTTTACTTACTGATCGCTAATATTTTCAATTTAAATTTAAAAATAAGTCTTTGGAAGGGAATGGCAATTGGTGAAGTCAGGGTGCCCTCACCCCTACTCTCTTGACAGTGAACTCAGAGGGAATTAGTCGCCCCTTAGCCTCAGCCGAGTTCTCAGCTATGAGGGGTGCATGACACTAGTATTCCATGATCGAATAAAGCCTGCGCCGGGAATCGAACCAGGGACCGCCCGCTCCGGAGT
>JAUJYS010003399.1:0-13150 GCA_033995665.1 Melogona broelemanni | reverse complement strand
GCTTCTGCCGGGAATCGAACCCGGGACCACCCGCTTAGTAGTCTATGTCTATAGCCACTGTACCACGGGGGCCGCAGATTTTGTCTTACAGCAAGCAGCCTGTGAATCCTAGCACTGGTGTTGCTGAAAGGAGTTACGAATAGCCGTTCAGGAAAGACGTTACGAATGGCCGTTCAGGAAAAAAGTTAAGATGTACAACTAGTTATACTGTGTAAAGTGTGTGTCGATGTTGACCGACAGAGCGATGAAGTGGACAAGGGGTCTCTGGAGGCGCGACGTAAAAACCGCGCACAACCTACATCATGCGAAGCGGTTTCTCCGGCGCACTGGGCAGCAGCAAACTCCACACGCGTAACAAAGGAAATATATTTCAATTTCGCCAAAAAGTGACTCCCCCCCCCTTTCCCGCTTTTTTTTAGCGCGCTCGCCACCGCGTTCTCTGTTTTGGTCAGTCCATTTCGAAAATGAAAGTCAAATAAGATTCCCCGGTCGTCAAGAGAGAGAAAAATCGGTTATCTCTCCAGCCTATCCACCAACCCGTGTTCTAAGAGAGGGGACTCACTCAAGCCTCATCAGACCCAGTGTAAGATAGGAACGTCAAAGGTACGTTTCGTTCAGAGGTACGTTTCGTTCAGAGATATTCGTTTCTATTCTAAGGAACGTTGGAACGTTCTCGTTCCTATTTCTAAAAAGGAACTTTAGGGACGTTCTCTGTCCTTTCTTTATGGACGTGTATGATTTCGGAAAAAAATTAATTTCTCCTACGCGATAGTCGATACTCAATATAAGATTTTCTAAGTATACTTCTCAGTGTATCTCTTATATTTCTTTAAGGAGGAACTAGGATCGGAAACGTGTACCTTTTTTGCAGCGGAAAATACCCAATGCTGCTCAGACTACACCGAATCGGGAAATATTTCTCTGACAGTAATGAATGGACAAACAAAAAATCGTAATGTTTATCGCGAATCGTAAATCAAAATTGACGATTATCAAAAATGGGGCAGTGAAGAGTGGTGGTAGTGGTTTAGTGGTTAACGTGTTGGACTACTGCGGCCGTGACGCGAGTTCAATTCCCGACCGAGCTCTTCGGAATTTTTCGAGTAAAATAAATTCGTACGCGCGCCTTTCTTCGGATAGGAAGTAAAGCCGCGGTACCCCGTGATGTGTGTACCGGTACCGATTTCAGATACACATTAAAAGATATCAACCTAGGTCTAGGATTTCAACAGATTGCTCCAGGCTTGCTTCAGTTTGGGCATACCGCCTTCAAAATCGAAATTTGAATATTTTAACGTTTGATTTACGTTTTATTTACGCTCTACTAACGCTTTATTCGGATCGAAATGGTAAGGGGGGTCTCATGAGATTTCGCGCTGGCGAATCTGACAAAGTCTGGCGCAACGTTGTAAACATTTTTCGGCTCAATTCGAACGTCGTTGTCTCTCGTATTTTTACGAGGCAGGGTCGGCCTTGCACTGCGACCCGCCGTTTGTGGGTCGACAATTTTGCTGGTGACAGATGTTGTCAGCTCTCTCTTTCAAGTCACACACGCGTGCCTGTAGTGATTGCTGAGGCGTCAGGGGCAGCGACAACGCTAAAGTGTCTGTCACAGCATTGCACGCATAATGCGAGGTGATAAACTGAAATATGGTGTGCTGCAGTTATTTATATGAAAAACATTCAATTTAATTTTAAGAAAAAAAATATTCTAATTCATTTTTACAAACCTTTCTCCATTTTAATCTTAACCGATCTATTTAATGACAACGGGAAAATGCAGGTGAAAATTAGGGCACAAGTCATACATAATTTTTAAAACTATTGGAGCAGTTTTCTCTACTACCTTTTGCTATCTTATCATTTTAATATCACTTTTTTTTCGTAGACTCCAACGGAACGAAAAAATTTGAATAGTATAGGGATGCACGGTAAAATAGGGATGCGCGATAGTATAGTGCTTCCCGAACTTTTTGGCTCGCGGAGCCCTTTTTAGAACAAATTTCAATGGCGGAGCCCCTAAAAGCCACCAATTTTAATGGCGGAGCCCCAGGTAATACAAGTTAATGGCGGTTTATAGCGGTTATGAATAGGTTATGAATGGCGTTTTATTGTGTTTTTTTTATTTTCCAAGAGTGGCCGCGGAGCCCTTGGGAAACGAGGGTATAGGGATTACTAATCAATAATACTACACTATCGAACAGAAACAGAGCCACGAGTCTGAAAAATCCAAGCAAGGGCGATTATTTAGCGAAGTGCACGATCACAGATTCAAATCCAGAACGCACAACAATTTTTTTAGTTTCATTTGACCACGTCAATTAGGTCAAGCCAATTAAGTACGTTCTGCCCGTCCTGGTAACGTGCTTAATGAGCTTGTCAACAACAATAAATTATCCGCAAATTAACCACAGCTGCACATAACGCTACACAACCGCAGTACGCGAAAGAGAAATGTCAGACCATTGCATCTCGCAGAATTAACTACTAGAAGCTACTCAGAAGAGGTTGGGGGTGGACGATAGTTGAGGAGACGGAATGGGAACTCCGGACGAGAAAGAAGCAGGATCCGTTGGGGGGAATACTGCGTTTTCGTGCCGACGAAATGAAATAAACCAAATTAGATTTTTGCTTAAGTAAAAAGGCTATACAGTTTTAGCGTGCCCGACCGTGCATACGCATGAGATGTATGCGTGCAACTGCGTCATGCGAATGCTCAAATAGCTTCGCATGAAGGCGATTGCCTCCTCTGGCCCGAGGCCTAATTGGTGTTTGGTTGATTTTATGGGGAACTTCGGAACGCCTAGGTTATTTTTCCTTAGCTTTCCATTTACTTGAGCAAAAATCTAATTTCGTCCATTTTATTTCATCGGCACAAGCACGCATTGTTCCCACAACGCTTGAAACGGTTTCTTTCCATTTTTTTCAGAAACTGTAACGGTAGTTACTTTTACTGGGTGCACAACATTTAAATAACTAATACTGAAATATTGAATATTATACCTCTTATCAAATGAAAAATACTGATTAAAAATAAAGAAAATCGGTAAAAAAAAGTCCGATGGTTAAGACATTTTTAATCTGTCAGTTACAGAGGAATAAAAAAACACGGGCTTTCGGGCAGTGATTCCTTCTTAGTTGGTGAATACAATGTAATCTATACCTGTTATTATTTTAACATTTTTTTTTAAATTATTATGTTCGCATTCAAAGCTCACGGGTTAAAAATCCAATTTACTCATAGAATTGTTGGAATAAATGGAATTTTAGATATTTTCTTCCGTTGAGAAAGTAGTTTTTTTTTTGTTATTTTTTTAATCGCAGGATCGGGGAAAAAACCGGAAAGGTTCGAGGTTCCTTTTGAAAAAGGAACTTGGAACCACTATTTCTTTTTTTCTTTGGAGAAACGGGAACTGGTACATGCTCCATTTTTTTAAAGGATGAACCAAACACACGCCTATTAAAACAGCAAGCTCACTTTGCGATAGGTCTATGGAGGTTCGAATTTCATCATTCTGTTATTGGACATCCGACATATCCCATGACTTGATCCAATTAGACAAGCCATCAAAGAACAAGTGAGGACATACAATGTCTCACCAACCGGTTTTTCCAAACCATCGCGTTTCGTCGCCCATTTCTTTTTGTTAACCGGACGACGTCACCGATAACCAATCGCGATCAAACTCCAGAATGCGCGCCCCCGGCGCCTGTCCGATCCCATCAGACATCATCATCGTGTTACAAGATTGCCGAAGGCGTAACAGGAGACGATCGAGTACTTGCAGACGACGACAACAAACAGCGCGCGTTTGTGTGTATAGGGGCTGAGAGACCGCTCGCCAAATCGTACCTGCGACTGTCGCAGCGATCGCCAAAATGTTATGTTAATTGGATCCGGCGATCAAAATCAGCGTTGGGTACAACGGAACGGGAAAAGTTCCGTTTCTAGGAACTGGTAACGTTTTTTAGGAACTTTGGAACGCCTAGGTTTCTTTTCTGAGGAAATTTGGAACGCCTTGGGTTCCTTTTTCTAGGAAGTAACGTTTAGAACGGTTTCGTTCCTGTTTTTCAGGAACTGGAACGGTCGTTCCTTTATCAGGGTGCACAACGTTTAAATAAATAATATTTATGTAATAAATAGGTCTCCGAAAGGTCTTGAAGTCAAGGTCAAATTTTCAGGTCGTCCCCAGGAGAGGGTGTTGTAAGAAAAATAGTACAAGTACATAGGAATAAATATAGTAGTGGTGGTGGTAAAAATATGACATCTTCGTTCTTAATCAATTGGTCATATGGCCCCTGCCAAAGGCCCAGCCTCAAGGGCTGCTTGCGGGTACACATTATATTTGTAATTTAATAGAGACTCATACTCGATATTGATGAACGCCAAAGACAAGGTCGGGATATCGCAGTCGCTGCGACCGTCACGAGCGTAAATAGTGAGCCCGGCTTCCCGTTTTGGGCGTCTTTTTCGTGGTAGCCAAATAAAAATTGGATTGCAAAACCGGCGCTAGACATCCATAAATCGGGCAAACCGCAATGCTCATTTGCTCTATAGCCGTGGATCGATATGAATTTCCATCAAGCAAGTAACCTCCACCAGTAGAGATATAGGCTGTATATTGCCACGGAGAGAGTTCCAAGTCCAAGCCACGCAGCAACACCGCTTGTTTATGGTCTTATTTTTTTAACGAAATGGACGGAGGCCAAACGGAGCATTAAAAACGGCACCCCAGAAAGGAAAGAAAAAAACAATTCGGCGGCTTATAAAATGTTGCTTCTAGAGATTAGGCATGGTAGGGGGATATTTCGTAATCGAAAAAGTTTGTACCGGTAGTCTTGACTTGGGGAATTTTTCTAAGTTTGGTTCAATTTCGATTCAAATTTCTTGAACGACGCTAGCAATAGGATTTCGCGATTATTTTTTTCCAGGCCAGTACAAAGCTACAAATAAAATAAATATAAAGACGTTTCTAGTTTTTTTTTTAAACAATCCATTTCAAAATCATTTGCATATCAGTGTTTTTTTCCCAAATTTATTATTATTTCCCATAACTACGGCGAAAATCACTACAGGTGATTCTGTACCCCACCCATGACTGAGGCAAAGCCCGAGGGGTACATTTTTGCCCCTACCGCCGGATCGAATAAACCGAGAGTCAGGAGCCTGGAACGGTGACAATCGCCACCTGCTGTCACCTGCCGAGTGACCGAACGCCACCTAGTCATAAAGCGAAGCGCGCAAAATATTTCAATATTGAATGTGTCGGGCGACTCGATTTCTTTTAACTTTCGTTCGTAGGTGGGTTAACTTGTTTGGTGGGGAAAACGTGGGATTGGCCAAGCTGCTGCTGTTCATGGGAGTGTGTCACTTTCGTATTATGGACCTTGACGGGCTTAATGCAATGCTCTGGGCGACCTCTTCTCGATCAGGTCAGATGAGCAGGATCGCATTTCCAAAACCAAAAAGTCCTTGACACGGCTACGCGTATAGAGAGAGTTTGCGCAATGGCGTACGACGATGAAATGTCTACGTGTGACGCGTTACGATCGACTATTATTCGCTCAGTCAAAAATGACCATTACCTTTATTTATTTTATTTTCATTATCTTGACATCTTAATAGGCAATACAAAAATATCGATAGAGCAAACTTATTTTTGTCATTAATACACCATATGGCGTTAAGTAATTATCATACACCGGTAACCTGATTTTTACGTTAATATTTCTGATTTCAGGATCAGGAACGGTAGTTCCATTTACTGCGTGCTGAACATTAAATAAGTAATATATGTATTTAAATATGTATTATTACACCTATTTATCATTTACATATTTAACAAAAATGATTATTCGCATTATTCAATATATAAAAATATCACAAATTATTTGACAAAAAATGATTCGCATTCGCATTGAAAGCTTGCTTAAAGGATAAAAATCCCATTATCAACGGCATTGTTGAGATGGATGGAATTTTATAAATTTTTCGTCTGTTCAGATTTTTTCAATCTTTTATGTTTATTTTTTAATCGAAGGAACACATTTCCAGGTTTTCACTAAGCTATGGGCACAGGCACCGCACTTTCGCAGTAACTGAAGTTTGCTAAATTGTTCGAACCGACTCCAATAGCTCAAATGATTTTCCATTTTTTCAAAATATTTCAAAAGAAAAATAAGTAAACTAAATACTAGAAACGTTAAATTCTAACTTCGGAATTAGTACGACTTGTCGTAGCCCAGTCGGCGTATTGAGACAGACCGCGGTGTCGGGCGGTCCCGGGTTCGATACCCGGCTCTGGTACGGAATCTCATGCAGCGGTATTCACGACAGCGATTGGGAAACGAATTACAGTGACGTCATACAACCAGTCATCACATATTCCACCAATCATCGTATTGGTTCGGCCAACCGGCGATCGGTGCCGTTTTCCGCCAGACTACTTTGCTTGCAAAACTTGTTAATTAAGATTGTCATCCTCCCAACTACAGGCGTTGGACAAAATAATGGAAACAGATCAAATAAGGTACACACGCAGATCTGTTTTCATTATTTTGTCCAACACCTGTACTCTCGCTTTTTGTTTACCAATTTTGTTGAACAAACCCATCTTGGTGCATGATGGGTTTGTTCAACTGTCCAGATTTTCGTCTTCGAGGAGCAATTCTTTGCGCACAGCAAATAACTCACTGATAGCAAATCTTCCTAGGGCCCGGTGTGCACCTAGAGAATGTGAGCTTCTTAAAGGTGCGTCCATTCCTATGTTAGATCCCCGTATCGTTATCGCAGTTCTGTATCCATTTATTGCTAAACTCTCGGATCGGAGCTGTTCCCACCAAGAGTCGGTATTTCCCCGACACATCAAAGGGCTGACACGCATTGGACACAGACCCAGCTATTTTCTAGTTGTTTATCTGTTTAGAGGAAACATGGTCCGGTACAGCGCCGGAAACAAGCTTGCGGCCAGTTGTGTTTTTAAATAATTTAACAGATATATGCGGGTATTTCTTGATTGTTGAGGGATATGCCTACAATCGGTTATATCTTTATGTATTTGTTTCTGTTGTCAGCTATGTGTGTTGTTAGCTATGTTTGTCTTATGTATTTTTTCCAAATCCTAAACATCGATACTATTACATGATTGTTTATCTGTATCAAAATCGCGAGTTTGATACTAGTCTGGGCAAAGCTTTTCACGCACAAAATGTACACTTACATATCACGAATGATCACAAGCATGAGCCTTAACATCATCCGTAAAATAGGCTAATATACGGCTTAAAATGTCGTCTTGTATGAAAAATAAAGAATAATGAATCCAGGACAGGATTGCATGTAATCGACGAACTAGAGCTGGCGAGGCTCTAACCATAAAGCTTAAAAATATAATAGACCTTCACGGAATATACAATGTCGTTATGTGAGCTAGCAAAACCCTTGTGTTACGTATATTACGTTATGTGAGCGAAAAGGACCTAGGCTCTTAAACTAAGAATTCTGGAAATGACTTGCATAGCTGTGCTTATGAACCTCTGAAATGAGGCGAAATATGTATGCGGAGAATGTAAGTTACTAAATTGTTAAAAATGTTCGAGCAGTGACGTAATGTAGGGTTTGGTTCGCTTACATAACAACATTGTATATTTCGTGAAGGACTATTCTATTTAAGCTTTATGCTTGGAGCCTCGCCAGCTCTAGTTCGTCGATTACATCCAGTCCTGTTATGGATTTATTATTCTTTACTTTTCACGCATGTCTATTAAATACAAAAAAATAGGGGAGCTTCAGTTTGAGACTTGGAGACGCTTATTTTGCCCCACAATTTTTTATTTATTTTTTTTGGATTTCTCTAAATTTGGTGGTATACTTTTTCAAGAAACTTGCTCGATAAAGTTCCACCAAAAATTCCAAAAATTGGTATACTGGAGATCGGGTCTAATGAGGATATTCCTGTATTCGTGTGTATGCAATCTCCTACAGTCAATAACAACGCAGGCGAACGCAGTTGATTGGAAAATAATGACGCTGATTGGATGCCCCCAATCAAATAGAGGGGAATAATTACGAGGACTGACGAGTTTGGTATCGTATACCAAGCCAATACTTGTTTTTACTTTAACAATTTTATTTAAATGTCACAGTCCGGGGGAATCGCGAACTTAATGACATTCCTACCGCGTTAATTGAAGTACAGTAATATTTTAATATCAACAATTAACATTACAATTACCAAATAATATTAACAACAATAAGCGTCGATCATTATTTTGCAATCAACTGCGTTTGCTTGCGTTGTTATTTGCTGTAGAATTGTGTTGTGGAGCCATGCATGGTGTTGTGTTGGGGTTGTGGAGCTAAGATATGGTTGTGGAGCTAAGATAGGGTTTTGAAGCTAGATAATGTACAGTTAGTGGGCAGGAGACTATAGTGGATTTGGCGCTTTAAATATTTTTGCGGGACAATCTTTTTTGGCGCTTTTTTTTTTGTCTGCTTGGTGATGCTTGATGAAAGGTGAACTGGTATTAAATAAATGAAACCTAGTCATCGTCAATGGGCCTCGAGATCATTAGAGGTAAAAAGGGGCTGCTTGCGGGTATATATTGTAATTGTAATTTGCCGGTCATCACGAAACAGAACCAGCACATCGGAATGTAGGGGATGATAGTGTCTGAAATTACGTTTGACTTACCGAAACACGTCACAGCAGTCATGTCCAAGTGTCAACCATGTTCAATCCAACAAAACAACTATTTTATGGGGTTGTCACAGCACTTGTCCATATTTTTCGGTTCAAAAATACACGAGTTTCGGCGCGAGAATGCAGCAGCAGCACCACAACACACACAGAACCGTCTCCAACGACCAGCTGATGCACACTGACAAATCGAGCAGACGGTTGTTTGCAGTGGACGATGAAGCTAGATGGTGTTCGTGGTGAAGAACAGGTCAATCATGAAGCCATCGCATATCACGCCATATGGCTCATCCATAGTTTCCTTGACCGCAAATAGCGTTTGACTTTAAAGCCGCTAGGTGGCGGCAAATGTCTGCGTCAAAAATAATTTGTTCATTTTGCGCGTAACATGTACACAAAGAAAAGAATCAGCGCATCGCTGATTAGCAAATTTTACACTCGATCATACACTTTCGCCGATAAACGAATAATACAACGACGTGATTACAATGTCTGTTCGATTTCAATTTATCGTGTGGGTTCAACATTTCAAACAAACATTTGCGCAGCACTGCAGCAGTCTTTTCGTCATACATTTTTTATGGTAAATATTTTCAAGTCGTTGAGCTAATCGCGACTACGTTAGCGGTTCACAAACTGTGCGTCGACGAGCTTTTAGGGGTCTTAAGGCTCAAAAGCTCCGCGGCCGCTCCTGGAAAAGAAAATAAATAATAGCTGAACCCCTAGCACTACTCCGAAACACCATTAACATGCAAGACATGGGGTAGGCCTAAGGGCATCCGCTTTGAAATAGGTTATGAATTCATAGAAACGTGTTACTTTTCCGAGGAATCGTTCATTGGAACGGGTTCCTTTTCCGAGGAACTTTACAGCGCGTATTTTCATTTTCCTATGAATACATACGTTAGCTAGAACAGGTTCGTTTCTTGTTTCGGGAACTGAAACGTGACACATTTACTGTGAATTTTTACTGAAATATATAATATTAAAATAACAAATATTACATGACATATCATGTAATGGATTTTAAAAAAAATCCGTTTACTAATAGAATATATTTAATATAATATTAAGTCTTGCTGCCCCATTTTAAATAAAAATGCTGCTACATTAGAAATAACATAAAACAAACATTTTAATAATCATCCTCAGTTCATCAAATATTTACACAAAAATACAAATCATTATTTATAAAAATAAATAAGGGTCAAACAGGACAGATTTTCAGAGGGAGACACTGTACACTTTGCATGGTGATGGTGCACATAATTAGACATTTGTGACAAATGCGTCGTCGTAGAGTAAAAATGAGTAATAGATTAATTTTGGCACGCCCACAAGCGTTTTCTGTTTCAAATCGTCAATCGTCAGCAAATAGAAAATGTACTTTACAAAATGTAAAAAAAATATTCACCCATGTTATCACGCTGCGGTAAAAATAAAGATATAACTGCTGGTAAATCATCTCCAAAGGATAACATAAATAATAACTATGATTTATTTTGAAGCATTCATTCACAATTCGTATCCGATAATGGAATGTATGACATGGATTTGTGACAGGAACCTACTGGACTAAGATAAAAGGTAATTAAATTTACCTTTTATAGGACCTTTAAAAGGTACCTTTTAAAGGTAGTTAAATTAAAACCAATGTTGCCCGAATTTTAGCATATCCCCGAATTTTAGCATATCCCCGATTTTTAGCGGAATTTACGACTATCCAAAATTTACCGCCGAAATTTTCACTCAGAACCATATAAATCAGCGTCGTCATGGTTTTTCCACAGTAGAGCATGTATAAAAAATCATTTCTTGTAAAAAGCTATCTATGATTATAATCTAAAAATGTTCATTCGTTGAAACGCGAGTAAATCAGTGGAATGCAAAACTAGTTCAAATACTTGAAGCATCAAGATCGTAGTCTACCGTAAAATGTGCGTTTCGACAAGTCCGCTCGAATAATTAGTAGAATACCGCTGGTGTACACATACAGGGGCAGTCACAATGCCCGGTCACAACATTTTTTGCGACAATCGCAATCAGTGTCTCGCAGCTGCACAACACCGGCCACTTGCAGGGAATGTTCAGTGACCGTTTCTCACAGGCAACCGACGCTAGTGATTAACTGGACGGGTCTTTCCTTGATTTTTTGTTGATATATTGCCGACGTTATTCCGTGGAGATGGCTGTCCTTGCCAATCCGCGATTCACAGGTTAACCAAAGTTCTATAGCGAATGAATCGTCCGACTCACGTGGTATCGGTTTCGGTTTCGCTTCCCAGATGAAAATTTTCGTTTTCCGCGTTGCTGTGCGTTTCGTTGTCCAGGGCGGCTTCGTGCAAGAGTTTTTCGTGATCCTCGCGTTTGAAGAATCCCAACTGAAAAAAAAAGAAATCGTTCAATTTTAATTTATTTTTTAATAATAGTCATCGTTGAAATGAATATCACCACGGAAGATTTTGTACGTCTCTAATTGTGGGGGCCCATATTTTTACCAGTGCCTCGAGATTGAATAACGAAAGCCCGAGCCGGGAATCGAACCCGCACAACTTTACCACTGATTACATTCTGCTCTCTACCACTGATTACATTCCTCATTCGCAGCGAACGGGCTTAAAATAAAATATCCATTCTTGTTCAACGTGTTACTATTGTTTTTTCTCGACTATCTTACCTTGTAAAGGACTGCAATCAGAGCAGCCAACAAGACAATTCCGCCAAGAATGGCCAAAAGAATGATCCACCAGGCGATAGACATCGGCTGGGGTTTGAGGTCCAACGGAATGAACATGGCGATGACCTGAAACATGTTCCAAAATATACAGTTTTCGTATTACAATTTTTTAAAGCAGGTAAGTCAGTCAGATAGGCAGGTCAAGTAGAATTTCAAATAAATGCTACAGTAGTTGCCTTGCTTTCCTAAATGAACATATTATTGGCACTGTTTAAAAAACAAACAATTAAAAGATCTTATTTTTCTGGTAGCAACTCTTACCGTTACTTGGTCGGGTCGGTTGGCTTCGGGTTGACTACCCTCAAATTCTTCGGTGATAATCACGGAGCCGGTTGATCGCAGCTGTATTAGCGTTTCGTTGTTCTGAACGCGAAAAAAATATAGTGGTTCGTATCCGAAAGATTACGATAGAATAATAAATTAAGAACAGGAACATTTATTTCAAGACTTTGTTATTTTCTGGCACAAAAACTAGCTGAAACATGTTTTATCCTAGTTCAGAGTATTTTCTTTTAACAAGTTTTAAATATCTTTTTGTACAACTCAAATACACACGTCCTTTTTCAGTCCTGATGCATAATAATTATTCTATTTTATTTTAAATTATTCTGCGTAAACACAATTTTAAACGGTAAACTTCACATGTTTTATTTAATTATTTAATATTGATAAAATAAGTCGGGATAATGAAACGAGAGCATATTTGATGAACTTGAAATATTTATACGATTCTATAGTAAAATAAACCTACCACTGCTTCGATGAGACTGCTCAAATCGATAAACGCGGTAATGTTGGCAGATACGGTTTCCCGCTTGATGAACGGTCCCAGCCGACACTTGACAGTGTGACAAGACATGGTGTTGCAGTCCTGTCAGGATAACGAAATAGTTTCAAATAAATCAACAACTAGAAAGATAACGATTGGGCATTCATAATTTTGGAGCTTGATTACATCAATGGATGTTCCCCGTTAATCCCAATGGGCGAAAAAAAGAACTCACCACAACCACGGCAGATCCAAATTCAACGTCAACGTGCTGCAAGTTATTTGACAGGGGTTCGGTAATGCTGGAGACGCAGAGATTGGGCGGCACTACGTGGTAATTGTAAAACACCTGCCATCGCAAATAAATTTCAGATGATCAGTTACAGATGATCAGATACAGATCATCACTTCCTGAAGTACGACAAACGATTAAATTGCAACCAAGATGTCTGATTTTTACAACAAAAAATACATGTATAATCCGATGGAACAAATGTTTCTTTTACCTCCAGAGTGAACGGATGTCTGGTGAACGATAGTTTACTTCCGGTCGATACCGGAAACTTGAATTCAACCATCACATTTTTAACGGGACTCGATTCGAATTTGCTGACCTGTAAAAATAATCAAACCAAACGACCATCAGTGGCTGTGACAAGAACAAACAACCGAGTTACCGTTGCCGTTTCCGCCGTTACCGTTCATAAAATAAGTTTGCTTAAAAAAATCTGTACAAATTAAATATATGTATCAATAACTTTAACTTTAATGAATGAATATTTTTTTATATTGTAAATTCAACGAAAAGAAATTTACTTCGTGAACAATTATTTAAAATAGTTTTTCACATTTAAATACGATTAAGTTACAAACAATTGAGCAAATATAAAATATTTTACCTCGTACAGATGGGTTATGGGAACAACGCCAGGTCTCGTTTTGTTG
>JAUJYS010003398.1:0-13153 GCA_033995665.1 Melogona broelemanni | reverse complement strand
TACTGGCGTCACCCCTGAGCTTCCATTAGGGAGTCCAGAGCTTTGGGGTGGATCCTGCAGTCTGGCTATTCCAGCTGTATATATTTTGCATATTATGTATATATTTTAATTGTGCCCAGGCGTAGATTATTCTAACTTCCAGAGCCTGGGCTCTGAACCGAATATCGCTTTATAACTTTAGCTTTACACTTTCGGGATCCTATACTTTCTTTGTTGAATAGCATTGACATTTTTGTTATATCTGCTATTGAATAAAACAATCGTGTTGCCGTTTGCCAATACTATATGGT
This sequence comes from Melogona broelemanni, assembly GCA_033995665.1. NCBI lineage: Eukaryota > Metazoa > Arthropoda > Diplopoda > Chordeumatida > Chordeumatidae > Melogona > Melogona broelemanni. The sequence goes on along the minus strand of JAUJYS010003398.1, from coordinate 12,863 downwards.
CATGGATTATGAACTATTTTAAACTCCGCAATACCGAACAGATGTCACTGATATTGATTGATTCTGGATCGACGACTCTGATCCAATCGATTGCCAATCGGCCCACCAGCCGCATTGCAAGCTGACCAAACTTACAGCTCACCATCGACAACTGACTACACTAGTAACGTCGCTGGTAACACATCGTTGAACCATCGCTGTTCACAATTATAGTAGTTCTAATTAAAAATTCAAGCAGATTATTTGAAAAATGGAAAAAGGGGTTACCGGAAAAAATGTAAAGCGCTTCTCGTTTCAAAACATTACCGCCTGTTACTCTGAACATAAAAAATGGTTTGCATCTGCTACACACCAGGTTGATCGGAAATTCACTTTAAAAAATGGTATGTTCAAAATAAATTGCATACAATAAATTGATAGTGAGCGACGTCTAGAACGTCGACGAGATAAAGACGTCTTTGAATTTAAAAGAATGAGGAACTTGTTCCGGAATAGCGTGGAAAAAAGTAACGGTTTTATTGGTTCATCTCAAATAAACTAGCAATATTAGTTTATGAACAAGTTCGTCATACTCCGTTCGTATTTCTATTCGGCGCTGTTCCGGAACATGTCTTCCATTCGACTAAAACACACATCAAATTGAATCTGACAACCTTTATTTGGTCGAAATTTCATCTAGTTAATGGATCGTTAGAATCAGCTCAACTTCTGGCCATTTTGGGAGCAAGGTAACAATCAGTGAAATTGTTGATGACGTGATACGATACGCCATTTTGAAATAAGGGTAAAAGGAACGGTGTTCGCAAATTTCAGCGGGGCGGGAAAATCTACTCTCCTGAACATCCTGGCAGCACGCCATATGCCCAATTGCTCTGTAACCGGTGACATTCGCTTGAACGGAAATCTCGTTTCAAAAGATGATCTTGTTCGTTCGTCCGCTTACGTGCAACAGAAGAGCGTGTTTCCATCGTACGTGACCATCAGGGAACATCTAATATTTGTGGCAAGTTTAATATTGAAATCAATCCGTCGTTGTTCTTAGTTTAAACCAATTTTTACGAAAAAGTCACTTATTAAAAAATGATAGTGTTTTTACTTATTAAACACGAATGAGCAATATACACTTGTAGTAAAAAAAAATATCTGTACAGTAGAGTCAAAGAAATATGTATGCAAGAAAATACGTGACGTGTAAAGTGTAGCAAAAAAGGGGGCTGAAGTGAAGGTGCGGCCACATCGTATGATACGTCGTTGAGCCCGTTGTCGTGTACACATTTAAGTATCCCCGGACATTCATTATTACTCTTAAAGACCAATCTCCCGTCTCTTTAAAAAATGGCTTACCTTTCATTGTCTTTGATATTTAATTTTTTTATCGTTCATTTAACTAGGCAGCTTACCCGTGACCAAAGACGTATCATACGTCAACATATTTTTAAGCACCTATTTTTTCACATTTGGAATTTTAAATGATTTTGACCACCGATTGTTAATGAGATATATAAAATATGTTACTTAATATAATATCTTGCAAAGTGAGGACTGACCCATATACGAAACCAATCTAAATTTGCGCTAATTTTCAAATTATAATTTATTTGTCAGGCGACTCTTTGTGTGACTAAGGAAATTTCTTACAGCAGCAAATTGAAGCCAGTGGACGACATTATTAAAGAGGTAATACTGGGACCTGAATATCAATAGTCTTTTTTCCATAATATCCTTTAAAAGCACCAACAATCGATTGTTTTTTTCCTAATCACCATTGTGCACAATTTCTGACAACATTTTCACCATTACCCCGGGGGTCATAGAAACGAGAGCCCGCGCCGGAAATCGAATCCGGGACAGCCGCACCACTTCATTCAATAGAGAATATGTCTATTGTCGAAGTAATAAAATAATTTTAACAGTTTTTTTTCCCCACAGAAACAGCGCTATTTTGATACTACCTTTTACCGTTATCATTTTGTTTAAATAAGTTAGCATGCAATAGCTGCAATATCCGCCAATAGACGCGAAATTTGCTCAGCAGCGTTTGTTTCCGCGTTTGTTTCTATGAAAAAAATGAAGACAGTTTAAAAAAACAACTAAAATGATAAATTTGTTTGTAATTAGTTTATGAATGTTTTACCAAAATTTCAAAACATTCTGTATACATCTGTTCAATTTGTAGCTAAAACCATTTTGGATGCCTTTTTTATGCACCTATCATGTACTGTTATTTATTCATTCAACCTCTGTAGACGATAACATGGTCGATATTTTGAAATTTTCGACCACCGTTAACCACAGGAACTTATTTTGTTCATTTTCGTTTTCAGCTCGGATTGTCTCATTGCGCAGATACCAGAATCGGGGTACCAGGAATGTCAGGAAGCGTCTCGGGAGGCGAGCGAAAAAGACTGGCAATAGCATCGCAGGTGATAAAAAATAAAAACCGAAAACCCGAAGCACCTAATTAAATGGTCTCTCATCCCCTCCCTTAACGCGTCTTTAATTCTAATTTTCATTTTCAACAGGTTTTGAGTGACCCCACACTGATCATCTGCGATGAACCAACATCCGGCCTGGATTCATTTACAGCCAAATCGGTCGTCACCGCGTTGAAAGACATCGCCACGCGCGGAAAAATTGTTATCGCTACCTTTCATCAACCGTCTTCTGAAATATTCCAAATGTTTGATCGGTAAATACTACTGGTTTTCGTTTTTCGTTTTTCGTGATGGTTTATTGAAAGTTTTATAAAGTCGATAAATATTGGAATGTGTTATTTTGACAGAATTATGCTACTAGCAGACGGAAGAGTCGCATTTTTTGGAAGTCTAGAAAACGCTTCATCATTTTTCAAATCGTAAGTGATTGAGGCTGAATTACAATACGGACATGAGCGACCAGAAAATACGGTCTACCGCTCCTAGCTAGCGGAGCGAAAAGGAGCGGTAGACCGTATTTTCTAGTCGCTCATGTCCGTAAAGTGTAATTCAGCCCGAGTTTTTCAACCCGAAAACACGCTTGACTGAAAGAAACACGCTTGCAATTTTAATCTATTCGCAGAGAAGGATTCGTATGCCCCAGAAATTACAATCCAGCAGATTTCTACATCAAGACATTGGCAATTGTCCCTGGAAGCGAATCAAGGAAGAACACACAAATTCAGGTTTTTAAAAAATATTATTATTATATATTTCCAACCACTCTTCCCCTCGAGTTGTTTAGGACGAGGGACACGTTTTCACCAGTATCCCGGGGTCCATACAAATTACTCTGTAAAAGAGCCGGCGCCGGGAATCAAACCAGGGACCGCCCGCACCGCAGCCGGGTGCACTACCGACTGGGCTAGACAAAAATGTCGTTACCAGTATCAATTTGATGATTCGGTGCCCGGGTATACACGTTTTGCAACTTTCCAGGAATACCCCAAAACTAAGGAGTTCTCATTTTTTGGTTAGATAAAAAATTTTGTGCATACCGTTATTAAATTTTGTTATTTTTTTCAGCCCATTCGTCCCAGTAGTATTTTTTTTAATAAAACGTAAAGCCCTACAAAACTAACTCAACAGTGAAAGGGTTAATGAATACTTGCAGATGTTATGCGACCAATTTGAAAATTCCCTTGAAGGGCAAAAGCTGCAGGCAGTACACACACCATCGGCAGACGATTCTAAACCAAATTTGGTAATAACAAGTATTTCATATCCGAAAAAAATGTTCCTTCACGTAATGACCAACTTTCTTCACAAGTAAGAAATTAAGTGTTTCGGAAACAGCTTCAACAAAAAAAAAGACGAACAGTCTGGCAAATCTCTCGTATTATTTCAATACGTTATAATTAATGAATGTTTGCGGCACATTTGAAAATTGCGAATGTATCCTTCGTCAATCGCTGCCCTAATTGCCTTCAAAGCCTTAAATTAAAAATAATAATAAAAAAAAAAATTATAACAAATACAAATGAAGAATCCTTGACCAAGGAGTATTGGCATAAATTATAACAAATGTTGAAAATCACTCATCCGTACGCGTTTCATTGCTACCAAACGATTCATCAGCAGAGTTATGAATGATTTTAGTTAAAGAAAAAATATTTCAAAAATACAAAAATATGTCTGAATTGTCAGAAACATTTATTAGAATAGCTACACAGCGCGGTTCGTGCAGCACAGCGCAACTTTTTTTTGTGGAGCTGTTCCAGTAAATAAAAGAAAGAGAATAAAAGTTATTTGATCTGCGACGAATTTAGGCATATATTTTGGCATATTCGCTTCTACCAGTTTATGTCATATATATGCTCTAATATATTTTATTATTGTCGTTAATATCCTTAAATGTTTATCTAGTTTATATGAGTAATAATTGAGTATGTAAATTAGCATTTGAAACTTGTATTTTCCTAGTAGACCAGTAACCGTAAAAGATAGTATACTCCTCAGCAATACTCCTGTGTTTGTTTATCTAACCCTTCATTTCTATTTTCCATTTCCAGATGATGAAGCACGCGTGGGAGAACTACGTGCGCCACGCGTGGGGCAAGAACGAACTAAAGCCGATCAGCAAGCGCGGTCATTCGGCCGGCATCTTCGGCAAGATGTCCATGGGAGCCACCATCGTGGACGGACTGGACACCCTGTACATCATGGGCATGATGGACGAGTACAAGCTGGGTCGCGACTGGATTGCCGAGAATCTGGACATCGATAAAATTGTAAGATTTTTTCGAACTGTGATATGTGGAGGCTGACCAACGTATTCGTCTCAAAGCTCTCTCATTGGGCTTCTCTAGTGTTGGGTTTGCTCTTTTTGCAAAGGAACCAGTTCCAATTTCCGTTCCTCTCATAGACTAGGCCAAATTACCAGGTTGCCTCCTGGGGGTGATTTAAGACGAATATATTGGCACGCCTTCTAAACAAACAGTACAATAAAAAATACACAATTTTCCAGGTGGCTCCCTGGGGGCTTTGAATCGTCTTAATAAATCTTAATTTTTTTTCTTCTTCACTATCTCTCGTTTCTTAGAATGCGGAGGTGTCCGTTTTCGAACTCAACATTCGTTTTGTAGGTGGATTGCTGGCTTGCTACGCACTCACCGGCGATCAGGTATGTGCTACGTGTTCCCTGGTATGAATGTCTGGTGGGCAGGACAGTTCACTTAAATGAATGGCGACTGCCGCGGCGTTTGACACCTAAAAACAATATCTATTAATATTTGTCACATCGTGGTAACGTATGGTTAGGTGCGGTTTATATAAGCCTGTGGATTCATATGAGGTGGATAAACAATCTCTATTAATCTTTGTCACATCGTGGTAACGTATGGTTAGGTGCGGATTATATAAGCCTGTGGATTCATATGAGGTGGATTTATGGGTTTGTACAATCCGCTTAGCTCAGTGGGTATGGCAACTGACTGCGGTGCGGGTGGTCTTTTTTTTAACATTTCCAGGCTTTGGACACCCTGGTTGCGGCAGAATCGTCCTATAAGGACTCACAGTAGCCGTCCTGCGGGTGGTCTCGGGTTCGATTCCCGGCTCTGAATCTCGTTTATTAGTTATCTTGGGGTACTGGTGAAAATGTGCCCTTCAGTTAGGGGAATTTTCCCACTAAAAAAAAATGTTTGTGAAATCAGTAAAATAAAATAACTGTCGCGTGAATTTTAATACAATTCGTTATGTAAATACAGATTCGCGAAATATTTTTAATTCACCTGAATATACATTTTTTGTTAACTTTAACTTGTAAAAATTGGTATAATTGGTAGGTTGAAAATTGGTAGAAAGTGGTATACATTACTACTTTAGTAGTAAAATGCTCCCTCCAAAAAAAAAATAATAGTAAGTCTGTGCAATCATTAAAATAAAATATCGGCTGCGTGAATTAAATATTTTCGCGAAACATTGTTACTATAAACTTAATACATTTTTTGCCTACTTAAACTTGTAGAAAATTGATAAAATTTGTGTATTGAAAATTGGTAGAAAATGGCAAAGCTGTAGAAAATGGCAATTGATAGAAAAATAGAAATGTGGCAAAACATTCCAAAATAGATTTTTCGATGCGTCATTGTCGAGGAACAAATTGCAGCGCACTTTGCTTTTAAAGAACATTTCTTTAAAAAAATAAACATCTAGTTTTGGGGTTTAATTCGCATTCGCTAAATGATATACAATTGTTTTAACCTCATTATGCGATTCGTGTGAATCTAAGTGCATTTTTACCTATTTTCAAGTTGACTAAGTCATTCATTGATTTCCACTTCTTTTTTTAACAACCTTTTTTTTTGCAGATGTTCAAACTGAAAGCCGAACAGGTGGCTCAGAAGCTCTTGCCGGCCTTTAAAACGCCAACTGGAATTCCCCATGCGCTCGTCAACATAAAAACGTAGGTGTTGTTTATGTCTTGACCATCTTGCCTGACCGATTTTTGTTTGTTTTGTATCTAGTTTAGCTAGAATGCGAAAACGAATTTAAATGTAGAACAACCGATTCGATATTTATTATTTTTATTTTTTTTAATCACCGTAGTGCCTAGTGCACTACAGGATTACTGCACCCTCGTGTCTCTATGGAGATATGTGAGAGGCAGGAAAGGGTAGGAAAGGGGATTGGCAGCTGGAATAGGCTACAGGATACACCCCTAAGCTCTGGACATCCTAATGGAAGCTCAGGGGTGACGCCAGTATCCCAGGCTAGCGAATAAACGAAAGCCTGCACCGGGAATCGAACTCGTAGGATGTTGCCTTTCCCACTGAGCCATCAGACATTTTGTTTTCATAAATAGTGTTCTCAGGGTCTCTGCTGCTAAGTAGCCTTGTCATCTATCCTATGTGCTAGCTGTGCTTGAATACATAACCTTTAAATATACTTTGTATGCATAAGACAGCTGCACTAACCACTAGGCTGACAGATAAATAATAATGAGGTGTGATTGGCTTATTGTGCTGGTTGTGATTGATACTGCCGAATCTACATGTAGGCGCTTATATTATTAGGCTAGTATTTATGCCATATATCCAAAATTCTACATGTACAGTTGAGCGATGAGGAGCAATACTAAAAAATAAAAAAAAACTCGTTTAATCACTGAAACTAATGAATAGCTTTTTTCAAATCTAGGTCCCCCATATATGAAGGGGGAATTTCTATATTCGCTAATAGTGTAGTCAGGCAACCTGTTGCGCCAAGCAGCCCAGTAAATCGATACATATATGGGTGTTGATAGACACGAACCGCCGTTCTGTACAAACTCACCACACCGTATGGACTGTACACTGTAAAGCCGATGACCAATATTCAAACACAGCTGGTGTCCATAAATGTATTAACAGTATCGAAACGAAACATTTGAAGATTAGCTATAATTTAACAGCATATGACCCAGGATTTGGAATACTGAAACAAAATGTGAATGTACACAATTAATCGGTGGTCGAACGTAACGGAATAGCTCCGTTCATAGGAATGTATTCCTTTTTCGAGGAACTATTTTCTTCTTTTTCTTTCTTGGTTCTTTTTAATAAGTTTTCTTTTTTTCTTTTCCTATGTTTCTTTTTTTCGTTTAATTTGGTCTTGGTTCATTTGTTTAGAAAGTAACGTTATAAAAAGGTCTTGGTTCCTTTTCCTAGGAATAAGCGTAAGGAACACATTGGTTCCTTTCCTAAGAAGAAAAGTTGAAAAACGCTTTGATTCCTTTTCCTAAGAACGAACGTTAGGAACGAATTAGTTGGTTTTTTTTTTCAGGAATTGGAACGGAGGTTTCTTTTTTTGTGTTAGGGGTTTTTTCTTTAATATATTTTAGTTTTTTTCGAGTACAAATTTTCAAAGTGAATCGATAGTGGAACAATTTTGCAGCATAAAACTGAAATTGCTAAAGATTTTGATATTTTAAAGCTTTTTGGTTTGTGACAAATCGGTATATGTCGTGTAGCAAATGCATTAAAAAATATTTTTAATGAAAATAGCGGAAAAGGAGCGAAAAAGCTCCATGTTCCTTTTGAAAATAAACTAGGAACGGCTAGGTTATATATTCATATTTCCATGAAGGGGGAACTGAAAAGAGTTCCTTTTCAAAATTTCGAAATTTCCTTTTTTTTTCGCAATTTCTCACAAGTTCTTCTTTCGTTTTTTTTTACTTCAAATACCGGCGCACGAGATATTCTTTCTTCAAAATCTTTCAAAATTTTTCTTTACCATCACTTTCAACCACTTTTGCTGATGTCAAGCAATTGCTCAATTGCTGAACATGATCTAGGAGTGGCATGCGGCGTGGTAGCGCATCCTCCTTGTGTGAGGCGATCCAGGGTTCGATTCCCGGCTCTGGCTTTCGTAATTCGATTACTGAGTACTGTCAAAGTCCCAATTCATTTTCCTTTTTTTCTTTTCTTCATACGCACGGTATGAGACGGATGATTGTTGCACTATTGATAGTATCGTGACTACCAATCATCGTTGACTCATCTCGGTTCGACGAATATTAATGTAAAAGTACGTCTTCAATTTATTTGATATTTTTGTCTTCATACGCGTACATACTGTGAACCAAGATATTAATATACAAACTAAAAAAATAAAATAGAAGCCTTGGACATAACAGTGCTAATGGTTCTTCATACAATTTCTTGAGTGAAAAATTGCGTGCTGAGCAACAAATCACTTATTTACAGAACATTGAACACCATTAGCTAATTAAACCATTTCTCAATTTCACATCTCCAAAGAAATTACAATTAACAAAAATAAGCATGCTGAATGACATACTAAAAGCCATTTATTACGAAATGTATTTACGAATACGTGTACAGTTTGATACAGATTGTACCCTGCGTGTACTGTATATAAATTGCATACATATCAGAAAATAATAAAATATTACTAGCGTATAAATTAATATTCCAAAGACATTTCATGTAAAGGGAAAAAATTCAATGGCATTTTTCTAAAAATTCTAGTATGAAAAGATTTTTGAATCCAAAGCCATCACAGATTCTCACTTGTACATAATAATTTATGAAAAAACTTAAATTTTAAAATGGCACCAAAGAAATCGTCAGAAAGTGTTACTTCAAAACAAGAACTCCTAATTTTTAATTTCAATAGAAGCTACTACCGTACCCTGCAACCAATAATCATTGTGTTACGTTTGGCCGGATTTGAAATCGCCCGACCAGCCAATGCAAGTCTACATATGCACGTAACAACCTGGCTTCTACTGGGTTCTATTGTGAGTGCATGTACTCTTATATGCGGTAACAATTTATGGCATATTTGCGTCAACACAATCCCACTGAAGATAGTTAGTACCCACGTGGCTACAATGATAGTGACTCTACAGTTTGTTTTGGCAGGTATCGTCATAAAGGTCAAATGTCCTAATGTGACTGGACTCTTTGAGGGACTAGCCTGCGCGACCGTAGATATTTTGGGGACCTCCAGTCATGAATATCGGATGCTGCAGTGCGTCACCTGGGCCGGAAATGCCGTCGTTTTAATCTTGCTCTGTTCAATGAACGGCTGCCACACCATGGCAATTGCTACAGAGATTAACGCTATATTCACGGGGTACATTACCACAACGAGATACAATCTTACCTATTTGGAATTCTTCTTTCGGTCGACTATAAAAAACAGCACCACGAATAACTTGGGGTATCCCGCCTCGCCATTCGAACATGTCGTTGTGCCAGCATTTTTAAGTATTCCAACAATTTGCAGCTTTGAATTACTTCTGTTCATTTTGACAATTTGCAGAATAGTCTGTCTCTGTCTGAAGCGAATGAAAGAGAGAATGCTACTGCTTCATTTATCTAGGGAATCACGGAACTGTTCTACAGGAGGACAGAGGACGCCATCTTGGAATCTAACAACTCCTCGAGGTAGAATCCGCCACATGACATCCAAGGTTTCTGCTACAGAAATCAACGATTCTAAAATATCACTGGATGGAGCTGTTCAGTTCGTGAATCATCACCGATCCATCTGTTCACTTATCAAACTCGCGGATGACGTCTTTGGAATGGTGCTGGTCATCTGGAACTTCGGTGAAGTATCCATTATTGTGTTTTCTGCTCGAGCTATGAACCTGGTAGATGATTGCGAACACATAAACTTTGAAAATTTAATTAACTTTATGATCATCACTGTGATGTTGGCTCTGGTTTTTATTTTAACGACTGTCGCAGCTTCATCCGTCAACAAAATGGTAAGTGCGTTGTTCAAACAATCACTAAACTATCTAATTGCGTTTCATCTTTGTGCAGTCGGTATATACTAATTCCTAAACAAAATCTATTGAACGTCAGATAAAGGTTTGTTAACATAAAAAAGTGGATTAGATTAAATTACATTTATTGACAAAAAAACATGGTTAACACATTCTTCCATCATCACCCCAACGGGGGAATTCAGCCACCCCTTAGCTGTATCAAAACACTGGCTATGAGGGGTGGTTAAAACATGGGTACAGATTAAATGTAGTGGGGACAAAATCAGTGTTGGATTCGTTCCTTTTGAAAAGGAACCAGTTCCCATTCCTCCGATTAAAAAAGGAACCAGTTCCCGTCCTCGTTCTTTAAAAATAAAAAGGAACCTAGGCGTTCCTGCGGTCCTTTTCAAAAGGAACCAGTTCCTCTTCCGTTCCTTATCCGTCCCTTCAATATTTGAAGAATTCGAATGATGATGTCACAGAGTTGCACGTGCGCGGTGCCAATTCATAAAGAAAAGGAATGCCAACATTTCAATAACTTCAAGATTTGCAATCTTAAGATCAATTTTCAATCGAAATGAGTTTTTTTTTTGGAATAGTGTGTTTTTAGAAAATGAAGGTTATTAGAACAAGGAACGCTGTAACAAGAAAAGAAACACCAGTTCCAGTTCCTCAAAAAAAAGGAACCAGTTCCCGTTACAGATCCTACAGAAATAAAAGGAACCTAGGCATTCCTCCGTTCCTCAATAAAGGAACGCGTTCCTAGGAACGGGAACTTTTCGTTCCGTTCCTACTCAACACAGGACAAAATGCCGCGGTGACGAAATGGCGCTAGGACAAAATGGCGAGAGGACATTTTAAAATCATTCAAGACTGATTTTAGCAAATTGTTGTGATTATCAGAATACTTTAAGTTCTAGGAAATACTAAAATAAGTAATTGCAAAAAACTTTGTTTTTCTAAAAATACTTTCATTTTAGAGCTCATCTTAATAGAAAGAATTTAATATTAAAAACCCGAATTTTTCAACAAAATTATTAAAAATGGATGCGAAAAGCTCATGCAAGCACATGAAAGCTCATGAAAGCTCATACAAGCTCAGGAAAACTCATTAATGCCAAAAACTCATGCAAGCTCTTGAAAACTCATGAATGCCAATAGCTCATGCAAGCTCATGAAAACTCATTAATGATAAAAACTCATGCAAGCTCATGAAAACTCCTTACTACCAAAAGCTCATTTTAGCTCATGAAAACTCACGAATGCCAAAAGCTCATGAAAATATGACCTAACCTAATCTTTGAACTAAACTTTTCATAGAAGCTTTAAAACTAAATTCTTTTGGCCATTTGTAATGGACGTTTTGTCATATACTTGGCCAATCACTTTCAACTAAAATAATTAATAACTTTTTCAGGATTCTAAAAACACCATGAAATTTTTATAGATTAAAATGTTCCGCGAGTTTTACCAGATTCCAAAATTTCAAGTCTCTAGGATGTGTGCAAGTTGGTTTAAAAGGGCTGCAATGATGTCCAAACAGAGAAACTGACAAACAGACAATCAACACTCAAGTCATCTGAATAGAAAGTTTTTAAAAAATCACGCTCAGCGTGCTCTTTCAAATTTCTTAAAGTTTCAAAAATTTTCTTTCAAATTCGACGTTTTTTAAAAAAATTCGTGCTGCACTATTTTCTTTGTATTGAACTTCTAACAAATTCCTGCTGCGCGGGCTTTTTCCTTTTTATACGTTGTGCTTGAAATTTAAAAAATGTCATGCTAGCTCGCTCTTTCGCTTGATAGCATTTATACTTTTTTTTTTTAATTCGTTCTGGTATATTTCTGCTTATTTTGTACTATATATCCAAAAATTTGAGCTGCCTATGCACTGCAGGAGTCATCATACTGTCTGTATATGTTATTAATTTTAATAAATTATGTTTCTAGATTTATCTAGCTGTACATTATTTGTTGGCACAGTTTTGCCAAGATATTGTCTACGTTATTGGCTGTCTCTTTCTTCGTTTACACCACTGGGTGATGTACTGTTTTTGTTTTGACCATCTACGATTAAATATTCGAAATACTGGTAGCCTTTCAACCTACCCATTTCAAGTTGTACAGAGGGGTGGAATTCTCAGAATGTTGAGTAGCTAGACAGGGTAACTTGTCTAGTGAATAGCACACCTGATATGTACAGGGTGGCCACTAAAAAAAGGCACCAAAAATGGTTTTAGTTACAAATTGAGCAAATGATTACAGAATGCTTTGAAATTTTGTAAAAACATTCATAAACCAATTACAAAAAAATGTATAATTTCAGTTTCTTTTTCAAAGTGTCCTATTTAAAAAAAAAAAAAAAACGCGGAAGCAAACTCTGCTGGGCAAATTTTGCGTCTATTGACGGCTATTGCAGTGATTTCATTCAGAGTTCTGAAAACAATTCAAATTAAAAACAAATGTTTATTTATGCCTGCACAAATTACTTCAAAATACAAGTCATTCGCACAATATATCCCTGACTTTTGTAACATTTGGGTCACTTGTCCTGGTTCAAAATCAATTGTTAACTTAAGCCATATTTTCTTCATTTGCGGGCCTTTCTTGGTCTCCCGATTTCCGCACGACTCTCAACGTGTATGAATCAATTCACGGTTATTATTTCT
>JAUJYS010003397.1:0-13154 GCA_033995665.1 Melogona broelemanni | reverse complement strand
CCCCCGGGGGAGGAGGTGTGAGAGGAGGGTACGCGGGCGCATAGCCGGGGAAATATAGCTCGACTCACTTTTTACTCGCTGGCGCACTAGCAGCTAGCTCACTCGCTTTTAATATTTATAGATTCATTATAAATTTAGCGAAGAATTAATTAATGGCACATGTTCACTTTTTCGCTAGATCTGCGCATATATCTCTGTACACTGTGATTCATAAATTTACGAATTCTCCCGAAGTAGCATTATTACTCAGCTAAAACTGACCGGATTGTTATGAAATTTGGCACAAATACGGAATAAATATATCCGAACCTCTTTTCGAAAAGTCTTTTCGCAACATAACGTTTTATTTCGTCGCTGAAACTCGATCGCAATTTTGTCTTCCTCTGTGAACGCCATTGTTTACAGCAGAGAGCCGACGATGCAGTGCGCGCGAGTTGCTCTAACGCAGCGCCACCTCTAAAATGCAAAATTCGTAGCGGCAAATTTGAATTTAAAAACTTTAAAAAGTAATTCATACTGTAATATAGTTGTGCCAAATTTCATATCAATCCGGTCGTTTTTAGCTGACATATAGCTACGGCGGGGGAGAGGGGGAGGGTTCGCAAACATATGAATCAAGGTATATAGAGAACATACGCCGACTTTGGAATATAAATGGGTAGGAATATCTGGAAAGTGTGTGCCTGGAATATCAACACAGAAATGGGGGGTAGGAGGAGGTTGAATGCATAGGTCACGGTAAATAGATAGGCGATAACGACTCAAGGAGGAGGGGTGGGGGAACTAAGAGTAAAAGCCCGACTTAATAAATAGACGATTTCTCGCGAGGAGTTTTCTTAAGGAGGTCAGGGGTTTATAGTACGCGATTAAGACGCTGAGAAATAACTGCCGACGGAATTGAACATGAACGATTTGGAGAGAGAGGGGAAAAACGTTGAGACTGCAGTCAGGCCCTATATCCGAAGTAAGACGCCGGCGCATCTAAGACGTTCACGTAAGCTGATAAAAGAGTACACGTAAGATTGAGATTAGTAATTTGGGAACGAAACCGCATTGGCTGCGATTAAATCGGGTGGAGAGGTGGTTTAATTCTCGAACAGAGATACTCGGTGACTGAAGATATACCTGGTATACAAATCGGAGATTAAATCTTAAGATCGAGGTCGCTTAGTTGGGAGGGTGGCGGTGATCATGGCTGGCTGGCTAAGAGGGGCCGAAAAAGCAACGTGGATATCAGAGGAAGGATGACTTAAAGATGAGATTCCCCCCCCCCTCCCCCAACTACCAGGCTCTCCCAAACCGTCCAACCGGGCCATCATTTATAGATATGCAACGAGTCTTTCCGGCATGTGTGCCCACATACCACCAGATTTGGATCAGAGGGGGTCTGTGTCCAGCACATGACAACGAAGCACGTGCAGACGACGGAAAATACACCGGTGCCAACAAGCACGTGCAAAACGAAAACCTATTCAAAGTTTATACATTGTGAATGATGCTGAATAGATGCAGAAGGTTGCGTTAGGGAGGTGGATGGTGGTGGTGGAAAGACAGAACGGGAATGGAACACGTGTTCCATATTTTACAATGTTCGAGAGGAAGTTGCATGCGTCTGCCCGTGTATATATAAAAGCGATATACATATGCACGGTGGTGGTATGGTGGTGGTTCGTAGGTTGGTGCTGGTCGTTCATGGTGAGGAGGCCTCGGCGTAAAAATAATCATATGAATAGTTTGAATAATGAATAAATCGTGGTTGGGGGTGGTGGGGGTGCAGATTCCGTCCGGTGTTACCTTTCCGGTTGAGCCTCCTCCCCCCCGCCCACAACCACCCACCAAAAGCAACGGAGATCTCCGCTCGTAGCATGAGTATTTCAGAATATATAGTGACCAACAAACAAGCCCGAATGGGGTGGTGTGTGGTGGCATACCGCCACCACACATAGAGATAGAGATACAGAGAGGCGTGCGCTAGCACATACACAGCCCATTACAATTTCATTTAAGCCATTATTCTTATTTAAACGTGGCCGGGGCCTATGTACAGGAGTGGTGTGTGTTTACGTCACGGACGGGATTATATATATAAAGCCGGGCCTCGCTGCGGACGGTTAGTCCACGTGCGTCGGCATGCGGTCGTTTTAGTTTGGCGGAGAGAGAAGTGTGCGGGAGAAATGGTGGTACGGCGTCGGCGTTGGCGAGTTTCTTTTGCCGGTCTTTTCAGCAGTGGGTTGCGCTATGACTGGGACTAGGGAGGGGCAACACGTGGGCACGTGCTGTGTGTGTGTGTGCACGCATGAGTTTTTCGCACGTGGCACCACCATGCCGTGAAATTGGACAAACCGGCCCGTATACGAACTCTCATAGGAGCTCTCAACATGACTGCTCCATCGGTTGCCGAACAAATTTTGTGGAGACACTTTTTGCATGTCTTCAATGTGACATGCCTTCAAAGTTAAAAAAACAAATTTCGCCAGGAATTGGCAATGATTCATTTTCACCACATGTCAACAACTATAACTTTCGAAAACAACATTTTCTTGTTGCCAAATGCGTATGAAATATTTTTTCATCCGATACTCAAATTTCTAAAACTTTAAAAGAAAATTATTTTATGAAAAAACCAATACAAAGTTGTTCTTCAATTTTCAACCTCGAAAAGAATCGAATTTGGTATGTCGACTGGAAGAAAAAAACATAGGAATTTAAAAAAGTAAACGGCAGAGTCAAACGTAATTCTACCAATGGAATTTCTCAAGATGAACGTCTTCCACGAAACGGCCCTAAAGAAGGATCTCAAGACAGTCGTCAGTAAAAGGGCACACCAAGACGACGAAGACAGAGCACGCGTTAAGGGACCAACCGAGTTCGGATTTCGGTTTCGGGATAAAATTGTATTCGGTTCATTCGAGCCTCTGACTTCCGGTGTTTCACTTCCGCAAACCGGCAACCTTTACATCCGTCAAATATGAAGAAAGTCGTGCATTTCTACGTTATACACAGTTGCCAATTGGCCAATTTGTGACAAAGACTTTGTGACGAAACATATGACAAAGCACGTGACGGAACAGGCAACTACGCATGCGTGAACTGAACCGGAAGTACGTCATTGGAATATACTTAAGAGGTAAGTTGTGTTGCACTAGTTTTACGCTAAAAATAAATAATGAGAGATCCAGGACAGGACTGGAGGTAATCGACGAACTAGAGCTGGCGAAGCTCTAAGCATAAAAATAGAATAGACCTACACGAAATACACCTTACCATACGTCACCGCTCAAACATTAAAAAAAAATTGTAACTTAAATTCTCAATATACGTTTTCCAATTTAAGTTTCAATTTTTTTTAAATGTTCGAGCGGTGACGTAAGGTAGGGTTTATTTCGTTCACATACATCGCATATTTCGTGAAGGTCTATTCTAATTTTATACTTTATGCTTTGAGCCTCGCCAGCTCTAGTTCGTCGATTACATCCAGTCCTGTCCTGGATCTCTCATTATTTATTTTTCATACAAGACGACATTTTTTGCCGTATATAAGGCTAGTTCACGATGATGTTAAGGCCCATGCTTGTTGTTATTCGTTGTAGGTAAATGTACATTTTGTGTCGGTTTAGTTTAGATTTGTCGTCCGGGCATTGGCTAAGCATGCAAAAATGCTGCCCCCGTGATGAGGCAATCACACATGGCGCGCGTGCTTTGCAGGATAGACTTCTTACGGCGGAGCTTTTTAATTGAATACCTGACTAGTACCTGAAAATTTACTAGCATTTACTAGTACAGTACGTGAAAAATATACGGCTCCTATCTTTGTCGTCTATTTACTAGTACCAGCGATGCATCAGTAGTGCCTCCCAATTTATCAAAAGATTATACATGTATTTAAATGTTTTGTGTACGTGTACGGTGCTATTACGAGTAGAATGCTATCATTGGACACATTATACACAAAATGAAACATTTTCCACAAATGTGGTCTTGATTCTAAATTTTGTTTATATTTCAGTTTTACTATTTTGAAGGGGAAAACGTAAATTCGAAAAATGAAAACTGCTAAATTACTTCCAAGTTATAAATAAAATATTTCATTAAAGGTACTAAAAACCTTTTAAGCTCAGGCCCAGTGACGTCATCAAATTGTTGAGTCATCAAATCAATAAGAGATGAAATACTGTAGATGTAAGGCATATCAACGGCAATCTTTGCTTCCACAACCTATTTTTATAACGTGCTGTTTCAGGGCCTCTATTGTAGGAGGCACTGCAGAACTCTTGGTCGTGTTGTTTATCACGCTTCGATAGCGCTACGTAGGCGTAGGACATAAGAAGAAAAAACGCACCGCACCTTTCGTAACAACTATAAAATAAATGTGGGGTGGGGCGTCATTGTTTAACCAGCCAGCAGAAAAACACAACACCGTGTGTGTGTGAGAGAGAGAGGGCGTTTGGGAGGGTGGGCGAAGAGTTTTGTTTTTCCATCATAAAAATCCTCGAAATGCTTTTGAGAGCGCGCGCGACGAGTTCAAACATTCATGGATGGCGTCATTACTTTGGCGTGCCCGAATCGTTTTGTGGGTCCGCGCGAACATGCACCAGCCACTCATGCCGAACATTCTATTATAGCTGGCTACTTCACTCTGTCCGAACCGTTCCTTATTTGGTCGTTCACAAAGTTACGGAAATTATTCAATGCGCCAATTTATGTGTGAATGGTTAGGGTACGATTTTGAAATTATTGCCTATGCGCACGCTCCTTACTCTTTCATCCGTAATGCTAGTAAAAATGATAAAATAAAAAAGGAAGATTTTACCAATTGTACTAGCATTGCGGATGAAAAAGATGCGCGCACGAATGTTTTTTTTTCTGCCGAAAAATATCGGATATCACGGTCGGGAATTGAACCCGTGTCACGGGCATAGTGGTCCGACGGTCTATCCATTACGCCACATGGCACATTGTTGTGATTGTCTCTTCTCTACCGTAAAAATAATACTTCTGGACACCGAGGTAAAATCATACGATTTCATTGTCATTTGTCATTTCCAGCAATTTCAAACGCCGCGCATTCATTCATATAGGAAAATTGCGTTTTTTAGAATTTTTTGTGAGTCATTGTACGCGCGCGTTTGACTAGACTTTTTTAAAATGGTTCTGTCTGGCCGAAGTAGCCGTATGCAAAAACGCGATTCGAGCTTCGCTAGTGGCGAGGCACTTTTACCCGTGGTTGCCGGTGCCCGGTCGTGTGCTCGGAATCGGTCTCCTGGCAGACGTAAATTTCCACCAGAAACCAAGCTTTTTACAACCGTTTTATGGCAATAAAACTGTTTACTACCTTAAGAAAGAAGCCGTCGATGCTGCCCCGAAATAAAAAATTTCATGAATAGAAATAGGAGCAATTCGGTCCGTCGCCACACAGGGGGAGGGGAGAGAGGAAGGGAGGGGATTCGGGATCGAGTCCTGCCTATGTGGGTGTGTCAAACGCCTGTTACCCCCCCGCCTCCTTATCCTCCCCACTTCCTCTACGACCGCTGCAACCGCCGCTACCCCTTCCCCTCTCCCAGCAATCCGTCTATCCATTATTTCTTCTCGGCGTCCAGTCAATTTGTCGCGTCAACCAAAGGGGCTCGACGTTGTCTAATCGGGGGATTGGCGGGTTCGGTTGTATCGGGAGCCACACCCAAATCGATTAAGTGGCGAAATTGAAATTTCATGGATCAGCTCCACTTAGTAATTAGGTCTTAGAGATGATAATAAGAATGGATCCAAAAAATATAGATATTACAATCGATATTTTTAAATTTAGTAAATATTTATATGTCTTTTTTTCTCTGTAACAAACAGTGATGGTCTTTAAAGATAACAACAAATTCCGAATTCAAATTAAATTACTGGTTTAAATAAATTGTCTACTTAAATTTATATAAATGTATTTATAATTGTCAAATTTGGAAAGTTGATAAAAAGATTTAGAAAAATTGCGGAAGCTTTTGAAATATATCAAAATGTCGTGTCAACTAGGAATTAAAATACTGGTAAAAATGAATTGCCAAATTTACAAAATTGTTGTGGCTTTGTTTTATTATCGTATTGCCTGTTATCATTATCATTGAAATTTTGCCGTTATTGATAAATCGAGACTTTTATGTCTTCTTATTGTATTTTAATAGTTTTCGAGTATGTGCGGCCCGCATAACACCCATAGGTTGGGCATCCCAAGTGGTCGAACGTTTAATACTGGTGATGCCGAGCAGAACGTCTCTGTCCCCCCTCCACCATCACTATCCCACCCACTCACAAATATGGCAGTCGTGGACAGCGCTGGAACATCATCGGCCATGTTGCGCTGCCACTCTCTTTCCATTTCACTTTCACCCATCCCACCACCACCCACCAATCCAGACACTCTGTATGGGGAAGTTGGTATATCGCGGCGCGCTGGCGATCAGGTAAATCAATTCGGACAAATCTGAAATGGCATCAGCAAAGCGTCGGGAAGGCTGTTTAGGGAAAACATCAATGAGCGAATTGTTTTCTATTTTCATGTTTGCTCTGTGTCCTGGCCTTTGTGTATACAGGGGCTGTTACTGATTCCCTCGCTTTCCTCGCTAGATCGGCATGTTTCGTTTATGGCCAATAAACGGTTGGTGGGCTGATGCTGGCTATCGTAGTCATTGAATAGAAAAGGGCACAATAAAAGAAAAACTGGCATGTCCTTCCTGGAACAATTTATTTATGCATTTTAGACTGGTCTATTCAATAGATTGGCGTGTATTGTTGAATATTGGACCATCGACAAAATTGAAAAATTAATTTCAATTTTTTATTATTTATAAATTATTCTCAAAGACACTTTGACATTTTTATTTTTAGAAATATTTATTTTTTATCGTCTTTGACCCATAGTAAATATATTTCAACCTTATTCGAATTAAAATTGTCCCTTATGTAGCCCTTAAAATGCATTTCGTATTCTGAACGAAAACTCTTTCAATGTTTCTCACAAAGTAGGCAAATTCAAAGAGAAAAAAAAAAGTATTAACTAACATAGCACAAAAAATAACCTCCTGATGAGAGGCTGTAGCAGCAGCTTTTGCCAAAGGTAATTTTCGCGGGTGAACTTGTTAGCCAACCGCGCCATGTTCCAATTGAATTCAAGAGTGTCTATCCCGTTGCACAAGTGATGGCGTCGTTTGACAACACGAAACGCGCCAAGCCGCCGATCCATTTGTCGGTATTGGGCTGGAGGTTATTCTACACTGGCCGAATGTCTCGGAGATGCGAGGATGGTGGGTGGGATGCAAAGGACGACGATTCTATTCGGCTTTAATTAAAAGGTTTTCTTTATGCTCCCTGTCTTACGGTTTGTTAAATGTAATCGGCGTGGCGCGCGCCTAACGGCGTTCTAAATGCACGCTGCAACATCCGTGCTACCAAACACCCACCAATTGGGATGTGCGTGTGGCGTGTGGTGCGCGCGGCAATTGATATGGACTTTTTTGGGCGCGCCATCACGTTCGGGGTGTGATTTTGTTAACGCCACCCACTAACAATGGTGATGGGGGCTGACTGTTTGCACGGGGCGCAAAGTGGTGCAAAATCTTCCGAACCTCGCTGTCTTGTCAACGCAAACGACTCGTTTAGCATTTACGTCAACTACTGCGAGCTTATCTGCATTACACCCAAGCTGGTACAGTTTGTGT
The DNA here is from genome assembly GCA_033995665.1 of Melogona broelemanni. Classification (NCBI taxonomy): domain Eukaryota; kingdom Metazoa; phylum Arthropoda; class Diplopoda; order Chordeumatida; family Chordeumatidae; genus Melogona; species Melogona broelemanni. Next base: position 5,454 of record JAUJYS010003397.1, on the reverse strand, counting down.
GCGCTACGAGCGTCGAGTGCCAACATTTTAGGGGCAGCACAGTTGTGCTGCTCAATCCATCTCGCGAGACACTTTTCAGTAGTAAAAATCGCGGACTCGAAATTTTTTATTGGTGAGCACACAAATATAGGGGGCGATTGATGGTTAAATTAGTTATCCAGAAATGAATAGTTAATTTATGGTAGTATTGTTCTTAGGAGCCGTTGGGATGCAATTGCCGAAAAAATAAGTCTTTCTCGACCAGAGAGAAACAGAAACGGAAACTTCTTGTAGTATCCTATGGTATTTAATAAAACAAGAATATTTTATCACATTTACAGAGATGGTTAGTAAAAGTGTAACGTTGAATGCACTTAGTGAAAATGGTAATAGAAAGTACAAACAGTATGACTTTTCCTGCGGGTCAAGCTAGCTTGACCTAGCATTGAGCTTGCTCTGGCTTGACCCGAAGGAAAAGTCATACTGTTTGTACTTTCTATTACTATCTTCACTTAAAGGGTTAAATTAGTAAAGAAACATAATTGTAGGTAAAGATTAGTAAGCAAACTTAATTGTAGGTAAAGATTAGTAAGCAAACTTATTTGTAGGTAAAGATTAGTAAGCAAACTTAATTGTAGGTAAAAGCAAAGATCAGTAAGTAAAATAAATGGTAGGTACTGGTAAACTGAGTATTTACCAATATTACTGACTACCAAACATATTTGTATAGGCTACCATAAAAAGTAAATAACCTTTCGTCAGCCCAAATATTTAATTTCAGGTAGGTCGCTCGGTCCTCGTTACGCATATGTTGTCCAACGTGCGCCCAACGGCTGCTATGAGGTTCCGATCATGAACGGTTTCCGTGTACGGCGCAAACGAGTGTATAGACCCGGTAATGCCTCCCCACTCTCTCCAAGGGGAGCAGCCACTACGCGCGGCGGTTGTAGTGGTCATCGTTTCGGCCAGCCAAAGAAGCGAAACATCCGTCGGGGCATGTGTCTGGAATAGGGAGAACGTGTACACATTGGGAGAGCTTGAAACGCAGCCCGACCCGCACATACGAGAAGAAGCGAGCAGCGAGCGAGAGGGAGGGCGGAGAGTAAAGTGAATTACTGCTAAGGTGTAGATATCATCAAATGTTCCCTCGGAGACTAAGAAGATGAAGTGAATTGAAAGTAACATGGCCTGGTCTGAGGTTTTCAGTGGTGGCTTCTCTCCCTCGCTCTCTCTCTCTCTCGCTCTGTGTGCGCCTTTCACTCTCGGGGGATTACAAGCGCAGGGTTTCAAATGGTTTTCACGGTTATTATTTCATTCCACTCTACTCAAGTTGTGTGTGTGTGTTGGTTCGCTCAGATGGGTCGTTGCAGTTGTGCGCGGACTTTAATTAAGGTGGTGTTGGGGGAGGGAGCGGTGGTGGAATTAGGGGACGGGGTGAGGGTCCGGTAGGATGGTCGCTGCTATCCGATGCCCGGCTCCCTTGAAATTCGTTCTATTGGACTAACTGGACCCGAATTGGAATTCGGTTAATTATGTTCCTGTCAAGGGTTTGGCTGTATGCTGACGTGCAATGATTTTAATTTTTAAACGATTCTAATTGATATTTGATTTGTGAATATCTGTTATGTGTGGTGTTGTTATGATCCGTCGAGTCGTTTTCGATTCCTGGTGACGCCATGGACAAGTGCTCTCCAACTCGGCCGATTCGATGACATTTGCTCTGCAGCTCCCGGAGTGACATATCTTGATTTCTTACTTTATACAGTCCAGCCATCTTGTGCGTGGTCGTCCCACTCTTCTTGCTCCGCTTATCTTCCCGAGCATGAGCGTCTTCTCTAATTTTATTAAAGTTTCATTAATTTTCTTTTCAAAATCATTTTTCGTAAATATATAAATTAATAATAAAGGAGACGTCATTGGAGCTGTTGTAACCAATTGACATGTTTTCGAATAATAATATTTACAATTTATAATTTGAACCCTTTGGTGAGCCCCCTGAACATTTGGTGCTGGTGTTATAATGTGACGAAAGTAATCTTTTACATAAAATCCAAATTTTATTTTTGAAGTATTTGTTAAACAAAATTAATTGTACTAATTTTTTTAATCATTGTAGTGATACCCCTCGTTTCGCTGTGGAAATAAGTGAGGGGAAGGGAAGGGGAATGGCAGCTGGTATAGCCAGGCTGCCTTCACCCCTAAGCTCTGGAATGTCCCTGGACATGCTCAGGGGTTGTCACCAGTACTCCTGATTCGAATAAACTGGCCTTTCGCCGGGAATCGAACCCGGGACCGTCCGCACCGCAGTCGGAAACATTACTGACTGGGCTAGACGGTCGTACATAATTGACATGAGTATTCTGAAAGATTGCGATTGATTTTGTCTCTGTGGTCATGGAAACCTTGTTTCTGTTTTTTTTTTTACTTTTCCTGCAGGTAATAAAATAATCTACTAAAAAAAAGTTCTATCAACCGTATCAAGGAGTCTTGTTACTATTGATGGTTTTCCAAAAAAAAAACGATGCCAGTTTTTTTCCCTACGACATGGCTAGTGCATCGTGCCGAGATGTTTGTCTATTCTTAAATTGTGTCTGCGGTATACCTTACAGAGAAAAATGTTTAACGAAATTGATGCCGGCGCGATACAACAGGCGCACTGCCTTTTAGCTCCCAAGCTTATTTCATTTCCGCTGCTGATCTATTTATATGGCCGACCGGAAGGAGATGGAGGCCGCCAGACTGACGTTTGTGAAATTGTTTGTCGAGTTTAATACTACATTATACGGCACATTGAACCGGCGACTAGTCTTGAAACGAGTGGAGAGGTTTTTTTTCTTTACGTAACGCCGGCGAGCCATTACAATTGGAAGAGTATTGATTTGTGGTGCTGCTGTGACGCTACCATGACAATCGACAATCGAAATTTCGTGTTTCGAGCCTTTTAACTCCAGTTTCCAAATGCAGCAGACCGTTCGATTTCGACGAAACCAGTTCCGCAGTCGTTATGGTTACGATCCTTCAAAGTTCGCTGCTTCCAAAATTGCCCAATTACTTGTTTTGCTTTTGCAATTTTTCCTACTCTTGTCCGCTCATTTCAAGACGTTTATCTTTACTGTCGTTCGACAAAGCTTTCTCTCTCTCGCTCTCTACACATTCCCAAGAGGCAATTTTTACGCGAAAAGTATCGTTCGCGATCCTATTGTGAAAGTTGCGCAATTATGCGTTTGTGCTTTTACGTTTCATGGGAAGGAATCGAGTGTCTTTTGTCATGTACGACTCTGTATAATTTGATGGCTGACAAATATCGTACGAGTGATAATACTTTTATTCTTGAGTAACTGCGAATTATCACAAGTTTTACTACTGTCATTTCATAAGTTCTGCAAATTTCTGCAGACTTTTGGCCTTCACTGCAGGTTACGTTATGTTTCGTTCATTTGCACTTAAATGCGGATGGAGCTGTGATTCTAGTACTTCGATACATAAGTAAACGTATTCTTATTTTTTTATTGAATAATTTCTAATTTTTGTATTAAAAATACAAAAATTTCAGGTTAGTCTCGCTAACTGTTATTTTAATTATTAAATTTTTTGATGCCTTTTTCATTTTCCAAATTTTATATTAAAAGGCCTTGTTTTTGTCAATTCAAACTGTTATCTCGCAAACTGTTCTTTTATTATTATTTTTTTCATAGTAAAACCGTCAACTCATAATTTTGTTTCATATGGTTTTTAATGTTATCTTTTTAATTTCAAGTGATGTAATTCTGAAACTAAGTTGAAATCATCTATGGCACCGCAAACCAAATTATTCATTTTGCTCCACAGTCTTGAGTAACTTGGCACAGTGCCTCAAATTTCCTCTTCTTTGTGTAACGGTCTTATTGGCAACCACACATAACACAGGTGCCGTGCAGGGAAACCTTCTCGCAGAATGAACGGAACAATTCCCTCTGGAACCCCGTCAGCTCTACCTACGGCACACTGCACAATGAGGTTCGGCTGTAGGCAAGTCGGGACTGCTATATCTCTCCCCGTTATATCAACGCACCCACCGACCCAGGGTGAATAATTCATAGAGAAATTCATTAGGCTAAGTGCAACTGGCCTCGCCGTTCCAAGTCGCCTGATTGTATTCCATATTTCCCGCTGGCGAAAATTGGCGGCTATTATGAAGAGCTATCTGGCTGGCTGCGTCTAGGATTTTTTTTTGTATCTCTAGCGCGATGGCATGTCGATTGTGTCTGCCAAGTGTCGTCTGAAGGCGCCAAATGGCTAGGCGCGCACTGTGTTATTAGTGACATGTGTATAATTTGTTCGCGCTACGAAAGAGATAACAAAGGCATCATGTGTTCTCATTGTTGATATTTCGTTTCGCTCTCGACATGCTCGTGACACCTGAGATGGAAAGAATGGAGAGATAAAAAAATGAAAACAAAATAGCTCAGCTAAATAAATTAGTTTCAAATAGTAGTGTTTAAATATGGTGGTGCGCTAATGTCTGGCAAATGTGACAAATGCCGGTTTCGACGTCCTCTGCTGCTCGACGTTCTTGGTACATGCGTACGAGCGTACTTGGTTCCAATTAACGATACCGTGCCTTCATCAAGCATTTTATCTGAGTTTTTTTAAATAATTAATTGATTTTACATCAATAATTTAATTACATGAATGGATATTTAAATTAAGAAATATTTAGATTCCATTCAACATTTTTTAATATATTTTAAATTATCGGCTTTATAAGCCAATTTTACATTTTTGCTTATTATTTAGCATCAATAATTGGGGAAAAAAATTTAAATGTTGCTACCGTGAAACTTTGCCGTGAAACTTGAAATATTTCTTTTATATCATTTTAAAAAATAAGTTTAAATTGTCTTATTCCAAAAATTATAGAAAAAGTCTAACTAGAATTTTAAATTTATTTTATAAAATAGTGAAAAAAACGTTGTAATTCCAGGCGTGCAGGGTCTCAGGAAAATGTCTTCTCGGTGGTCTAGCCATCGTACAACATTGACTCGTGAATCCGTTAAAGCGCAGATCACACGACCACGTTGTATAGAAGCATATGAGGTAGTCGCCCCGGGCTGCCCCTGTCTCCCTGTCTCTGGGTCTCTCCCACCGTGTTCAGAGTTTTGCTGACACGTGAGTATTTCACCCGATACACACGCGCAAATATGCCGAAGGCTCTCATTTCACCGCTCCGACATCAACGCCTGCGTGCGGTTGTTTATTTAGTCATGTCTCCAAGGAGCGGATGGTGAAATGGTGATGACAGGGGATCATGGGACAGTAGCTATTTGAACCGGCGCCTTGTGTAGAACAAAGCAAAACTAGGACTCAGGATGCGTAAAATTCGCTAAATTAATTCTAATAACAAGTATGACAACACAGTTAGTATCATAGAAGTAAATCTACGATGATTGGATGAAAGTTCGTCGAAGTGAAGATCAAAAATAATATAATGTTAAT
>JAUJYS010003396.1:0-13154 GCA_033995665.1 Melogona broelemanni | reverse complement strand
TAATCAACATCTCACCACTTTCGGGTTTTGAGGCAGAAATGCTGTTAAACCCAGGAACGGTGGTTCCGATGCAGAATTTCAAAAAAAAAACCACTCACCAGATGGAGCTATACATTGCATCTGATGTTTTTTTTATGTTGTCTTAATTTCCACACCCATATTTTGCTTTTTCTTCTGGTAATAACGATTATTAGTCAAATATCAATATGATAAAACAAGATATACATATAAAATTGCAAAAAAAAAATATTCACAAATTCAAGTTGCACAAAAAAATTAATTTATTTGTTGTCCACAGTTTAAGTCAATGATCAGTTATCTCACCATTACCGCCTTGTCTCCCCGACACTGACCAACGCAAAGATTGGAAATTGTATAACTTATAATAATTTGTGAGGAATGTATTTAAAATCGTACTCTTTACAACTCGATTTCTATAAAGTATACATAAAAGTACAAAAGATTCAAACACAATTGGCAATTGTGACAAGAAATGTGAGGAAATAAATCTACTGTATTAATTTCATCAAGATTATCGGTCACGATCTTTTTTTTTTTTTTGTTCTTTTGAGCAACAAAAATAATCCTCACGACCAATCCAGCATAAATAATTGCCAATAATATAATTTTCTCGTCAAGATTATTACTAATATTATTATTTTGCATGCCCTGTTTGTCAGCAAAATTGAATGTGTTGAGCATTTCCAAACTATACAAGCAATAATAATAATAATAATTACAACAACACCATTATTATGGAATTGATAAGATTTCTCTCCTTGCATGAGTGGTGTATCATATAATATTTATACATACGCAAGCCCCAGTCTTCGTGACGTCACCCATGTCATCTGACACGCAAACAACGGAAAAAAACAAAAATTATGCGATAAAAAAAAACTAAGACTGGCTTGTGATGGGGTGATAGGATCATCACCCGTTTGTAATCGTGCAACATTATTATTATTAGCGTGCATCAACATGCTATAGTCAGCAGCAGAACACCTCTCCCAACTTTTCTATAACGACTAGTCCTGATTTTTTCACCAGCCGTTCACCGACCAAGCGCAAAAAAAAATGCATTTTCTTATCCCCCCAAAATCAAAAATATACATAGAGAACATTGCATATACAGGTATTTTTTTATTACAGGTGGCACTTGCATATCTCATCACACTCGCTTTCCACCGGTAGAGGTGCCGTTGCATAACGTGGATACAAACACGTTCCGGAAAAGCGACGACAAACGGGACTCGGTATCGGCACCAAGGCAGCGGGAGATGGGGGTCAGGGGCAACAAGCTCATCGAGTAGCGGATAAAAAATCCAAGGTGCGATGGTGACGAACGATTCGAAAGGGGGGGAGGGGGGAGAAAGAAAAGACAGTTACCCGGTACGTTCTGCGGGGGCGTCAAAAAATTGGCGGTCGGCTATTGATTATGTGAGCAACCTCTTCAAGAGGATCAATTTAATTTTTACAATCCGTTGCCAGAGACCGATTCGTCTAAGGTCGGCCACACAAGCGACTCCGCCAGCAATCACATGGGCCAGAATCGACTCGCCGGTCCCTCAACTTCAATCTCGTAACCGTCGTTCCCATCGCCGACCGCCCAACACAAATTTCACCTCGAAAACTCCCTCAAGCACACACGCACACACACACAAAGGCGAGCAAATACATAGAGAGAAAGAGAGCGAGAGATAGAGAGACGGAGCCAATGAGTTCTGCTATAAAAACTCGCGTTCCAGCTCCACGCAGCTCAGCTTGCGTCCCTTCTGCTCGGCCATGGCTAGATTTCGCAGCGCCACCAGCGGCACGGTGCTGTCCTGACTCTGCCCCTCCACGGGCATATCCAGCAGAGTCCGGGCATGAGCCAGCTCGGCCACAGTCTTACCGCCGCTCACCACGCCCCCGCCACCCGACGACAGGGTGGGCGAGGCCGGACTGAGCGGCGAAAAATGCAGGCGCGCCGACACGTACGAGCTGTCCTCGCTGGGCGTGGCTACACTATCCGGCGGCGTGGGATTGGTGGGTGTTCCGCCGGCCGAGCCACCGCCCCACCCCTTCGGCGAGTTCCGTCCCACAACGTACTTAGACCGCGAGCCGGCCGAGTTACCGCTGGACGGCGAGGGTGTACCGGAGGTGGCCGGCCAGGGACGCGGTAGGTCCAGGGTAGTAGGCCGCTCAATACCGTCCAAGCTGTTGTGCCTCGACGACCGCGGTGGCGGATTGGGCAGCCTGGCAGTCGCCGTGGACGACCCCACTACGTAATTCACATTCAGAGTTACAGTATGCTCGTTGGCCAGCCGCGTCTGATGATGGTTGGAGGCTGCCGCGGTGGCCAGATCCTCCTGACTGTCCTCCAGGAAGAATGAGGGGTTGACGTTGCTGGCCGAGGAGGTGGACACGTCCGAGGGGGTCCGGCGGTGACCGTAGGACACGTGGCGCAGCGGCGGCGTCCACGGGATACTGCTACCGGCACCGCTGCTGGTGGTCGTACTGCTGGCGGCTGGGTTGTCGTAGGCGTGGTAGCCGTCTGGGTGGCGCACGTAGGACGGGTGGACCCGCGGCGGGTCATCCGGATGGCGGCGGTTCACATCGGGGCTGTAGTAACCGACAGAGGGCGCGGCCTCATGGGACACGGAGCGGCTATAGTCGTAGTAGTTGTGGTTGGTATAGGGCGTGTTGGTGGAATGGTTGCTGGTCTCCACCGGGGCGGGGGCGGGCGGGTAGTCGTACACGTACTCGGTGGGGACGTAGACGGGCCGGTCCATGTGGTTGGTGGGCTGGCTGGGTTGGTGGGGCGGCGGGGTGGAGTAGAGGTGGTGAGGGTGGTGGGGATGGTGGTGGTGGTGATCACCGGCGCTCTCGTTGCTGGTGCTGGAGGATTTGCGGCGCGGCGATTGGGTGCTCTGGTTGGCGTGGGTGGGGGGCGGGGCCGGCGGCGCCTGGTCGGCGAAGCGGGTGGATTTGCCCTCGATGCTGAGGCTTGGGCGGTAGTGGCGGGTCTGGCCGTGGTAGGTGTTGTGCGGGTAGCCGGAGACGGAGGTAAACTCGTGCTCCTGGTTGGAGTAGTGGTGCCAGTAGCGGTTCTCCTCTTCCTCCTCTTCGGCCCTGAAAAACATGACAAGAAAACAAGCTTTTTTGAGCTGGGGATCAATTGAGGAAGTTGCAGCAACAAATAAAAGATTTTTTTTTCAAAAATACAGTACACCAGTTTCCTAACAAGGTCTAAATTTTCTACAAAATTAAGAGTGCGTATTCCATCTGAAGCCATTTATAACGTTATTTTTCATAACTATTTAAAATTGCTCTTCATATTTGTAAAAATAAAATTATCCGTATTCAAAGAGTTTTTAATGCCAATTTTTTTGTAGATTACGCTGTAAGAACCGAAGAATCAGAGTATGACCGAGATGGCCCTTGGGACAGCGTAGAACCGAAAGACGAACAGAGTGACAAACTCTATTTTACAAATAATTATTAATATTATTACAAATCACTTTCTAAATATAACTAAAAGATCATTAATAATAATATTTAAACTATATTTCGAAGCTCTCTCTGAGGCTTTAAAATTGGTCTATAAATTATTTTGAGGGCAAGAAATGTGGCATTTTGCTGTCAATAGAAATTGTACGAATACCGAAAAATAAAAAATAAATGTTTTCTTTGTTTTGTTTGAAAGACGAACAGAGTGAAGAACTCTATTTTACAAATAATTAAAAATGTTATTACAAATCACTTTCTAAATATAACTAAAAGATCATTAATACTAATATTTAAACTATATTTCGAAGTTCTCTCTGAGGCCTACAAATTACTTTGAGGGCAAGAAATATGGCATTTAGCTGTCAATAGAAATTCTACGAATACCGAAAAATAAAAAATAGCTTTCTTTGTAAACACCATTTTTCTAGTGCAACCAATTAAGATGTAACTTAATGGAATGTTATGAAATACCATACCTGTTGGGACTGAGCTTGCTGTGAATTCCGGTGGTGTTGACTAGCCGGACGTCGAATCCGGCGCCGATGCTGGCCAGCATGGAGGCCACGTTGTAGAGCGCCGACTCGACCGGTCGCGTGTGCTGGGATTTCTTGGAGGTAGATGGCGGCGGACCGTCGCCCGGGCTGTAACCGTTCAGTGCCAGGTGGTGGTGGTGGGAACCGCGGAACGAGCTGGTGTTGTCGGGCGACCAGCTGTCCTCGCTCAAGTCTATGGCATTCGTGGAATGCAAATGGAAAGAGATAATCAATATCATGCCGGCAACAACAATGACGGCTAACATGGTTATAACAATATACTGCGCACTTATTAGAACAACTAGCCGTGCACATTGCATAAAACAAGTCACCAACAAGCAAAAATACGGTAGATTTTAAAGTGAATTTTGCAAATAAATTTTAAACTGAAGTTTGGCGCAAAAGTGATGACCAATTACCATTCATGTAAATTATTTAAAAAAATGTTTGAATAGGAAAACGAAAGAACGGTATGGAAAACGTGATTTCAAAATATTCGACACACACTACTCATTTTCTAAGTAGATTGTGCTTGGATTTTAAAATTAAAAATACACCAACTCATTATTGCAACCATTAAAAAATTTAATGAAAATAATCAGCCCACGGGAAAATTAATGAGTTAAAAGTTTAAAATAAAAATGTTGAAATGGTGAGGAAAATGTGGTTTCAATATAATCAAAATACCTTTTTAAAAGAAAAACAATTGACCGACTCAAAAGTAATCACTAAATAATTAAATAAACACGATTTGAACATGCAGAAAAAAATAAGTTCATTGCAAGGGAACTAGTGGAATGTAAGTCTTCATTCCTAGTCTCAATTCCAATTACAACTCTACTTTAAAACACGGCCCAGCGATTCTGCCTACCGTGCTCGGTTGACTCGTAAAACGCTCCCACATTGGAGATGCCACTAGACGGCATGTTGCGCAAGGTCTTCTCCAAGTTTGGCGCGCTCTTGGACCAGCGCTTGTTGCCGTCGATGATGCGCGAGCGTGAGTAACCTCGCTCCCTCTGGTGGACGGTGCTGGGACCCCACGTCTTTCCTTTCACACCATCGGACGGCACTAAAGGAGAAAAAAGATGCCAACGACCGAACGCAATCAAACAAAAGAACACTCACACGTATATTACACACTTTACAAAAATTCAGCCCGATTTTGCTACAAGCCCATAACCACTGCCGGCATATTATTTAAAAATTGATTTTATCCGTTAAATTCTAAAAACTTTTGAAAAATATACCACCAATCTACTGTTGGGCAATTTGATTTGCAATTTGAAATTGAGAATTATTTTCAAATTGCCCAAACAGGTTTTGAGCAAAAATGTAACCGCTATTAATTCCACCACCGACATGGTTAAGCAACGTGCAAGCTCAAGTTGATTACACAAAATAAAAAAGTATTGGAACTATAAATAGTTTTGAGATTAGTTAACTGTTAAGAAGCTAAATACAATTTTGTTATACTCAACAAGGAGCGATACCGATATGTTAAATAAGAAAATTTAATTTTTGCGAGGAAGCCCAACTCCCGTTCATCAATCAATTTTTAAATAACTTTCTGTTACACTGTCTATCGAGTATAATTACCATGTATCCCATCCCGTGCAATAGGTTGAAGGCGATCAAAATGCTTGGAAGGTGGATGGAGTTTCGTTTACCATTAAATACGCGATACTCGCAATACCAGCAAAAATCGTGTTAATAAGGCCATAAAAAAGCGAATAGTAGATTATTGCTTGAATGAACTCCGCAACCAATTTGTTTATGTCCTTTGTCCGTATGAATTTCGAGTTGATTAATAAATTTCCTTAGAACCACCGGTAACCAATACTTCGGACCACACATTAATAATTTCGAATTTCGAAAATTATTACTTAAAATTGGTAAACAAATGCAACAAGCGTAAACACACGTATCCCAATTTAACCTATTCAAATGCACTCACAAAAGACACTAAATATCGGTTTCAGATATTTGAACCATTTAATTGGACTAAGCCACATATCCATGAATAAGATAATAAGAGCAAGGGAAAAAAATAAAATAAACCAGGACAAAAAATTGCCACAAGTTAAGACAGATCATTTTTTGAAATCTAAGATTTGTTTGGACATACAATCGTTTTTCAAGTCCTTGCCAGCAAAGACTCGAAGCCGAGTAATGCTTGGAGAGCCTGGAGGAGTCTCCGGACTAGACGGGGCGCCGCGCATCTTTAACTCAAGAATGGAGGGCGTCTGTTGAACGGTGATGTTGTGGCGGAAGTCTGAAATTGACACAAAAAATAATTGTCACGGTTAAAAATACAGCCCACTTGTCATGCACTGTAATTTGCAATGTTGTCCGGCTAATCAAATTAACTATATCGTGTATATTTTTTATTATTGACAACAAATGATCGTCATCACTGAAGTGAATATCACACACAACAGGCGATTGTGTACCCCTCTAATCTCATTGAGCAATTACTGAGGGGGACAAGAAATATAACAAAATATTTTAATAAAGATTGAGCCATATTTTTATTGGTGACCGAGATACACCACGAACGTTTAGGTAATGCGTTTCTTAATATTTAGAATTTCACAATTCTGGTCTCAAATTTGTGGTCAATTAAATTAAAGTTGCCGGTTCACAAAAAAAAAGAAAATAACATATTTTTGTAAGATAAAGCAAACAAATACAAAAACTGCTCCTAAATTACACGATGACAACCGCTTTCAAACATGAAAAAGAAATTTTGCAAAAGATCATGCTTGCAAAATAGAAGGTGATAAATTAATTTTGACAATCAATGATTAAAGAATTGAAGTAACGTTTGACTTGTCGAAATTCCCTTAGAACCTCTGTTTCTGCAGCAGGGGTTTATCAAGAGTAATTTTATACGGTAGTTCTCGAAGTAAATGTATTCAGTTGTCACCACAAGACAAAATTATGCCCTGTTCAAATGAACAAATTCGGGCTTGCCAGTTCTACTCACCAGATGGCATGCTGATCCGCTGCCCGCCCTTGAGCGCCTTTAACCGGCTCTTCTTGAACTTGCCCTTCCGCTTCTTGGGCGTAGGTCGGCTCTGTTGCTGCTGAAGGATCATTATGTTGAGTTCGCGCTCCAGCAGATCTATCTCCCGCTCGGCCAGCTCCTGTTCTCGTTTGCGCAGCTGCTCCTCGTGGATCTTCTGCTGCACCTGCGCCTTGGTTAGCTCCTCCTCACGACACTTCAGTTCCTGTAGAGGACATGACCAAAATTAAAACATAACCATCAAACGTCAAGAAATAAAAAACAAGCAATGACAGGTAATTCCACATACCTCACCTTTTTCTCACAATTCCCACGTATTCACACATATTGCCATTATGCTAAGGCGCGGTTCAATTCAGTATTAAGTAGTGAGTCGTGAGTTTTGTGAAAGGAAGAGTAATTTCAAACCACTAGACAAGGGAAAGTTGACCTCTGGTTGTGTGCCAATTATACTCTTGATTGAGGAAGTTTAAAGACAAACACTTCGATTTCAATTCGCGAAGCTTTAAAAATATATCTGTAGGGTTTCAAGCAACAATGTACCTGTAGGGTTCCCAGAGATTTCTACTAATTCAGGTACCCACCTGACCCGACGATCGCTCGCCCTGAGTCGGCAGCGCAGGCAGGCTGTTTGGCTGCTCCCAGTGTACATTGACTATCACACCACTCAACACCAAGTTTTGCACGAAACCGAGCCACGACATGATCGCAATTAAGGAGACCGCCAAACGAATGAGCGTTCAGCCGAGAAGCGAAAAAAATTCAAACGTCCACGATTCGAAACCTAGCGTAATTCCATTGTTTCTTCGAGTCTGAAGCCACGGTTAAGAAAGTCGAATAATATTTTCCCCAATGTTTGAATTGCTTTTCGGCAACAGTGAATGGGCTCACACTCACGTATGGCTTCAAATTTCATGAAATATTTAACTACATGTAATACATTTCTAGGCTTAAATTTTATCCAGTTAAAATTCACATCCAGTTGAAAATTTCGCCGAACGTTTTGAGTAAACGACGAAAGGAAGAGTTGACCAAATATTCCAATCTGTTCGTTTTGAAACCGACAAGGTACGACGACGAAAATCCACCTCAACACCGAATTTCACATCGTGTAAACCTGCGCTTTAAACTATAATCCATTCGAAGTAAACTCCTAATCTCGCCACTTTATCCATCACCGTATTCAAAACAAAATACAGACAGAGAAGCGATCTCTCTTCGACATTTCGTCCAATCCGCCGCACAATCCCGATAAAACGAAAAACTGGAAAGTATTGGCCAACGCTGATTAATAAAACCTCGTAGGTCGCACGAGACACCGGTCGAGTCAGCAAAAATCTTTCTCGGCGAATGAGCCGACACCGATGCGGTGTACACGCATACATGGTGCTGGCCGACCGCTCGCAAAAACCGAGGGGGGTGGGGCAGCAATTTTGTGCGGTGAATAAAAGTTTTTCCTGTTCCCCATCCATTTAATAAGGCTCATATTGTGTTCTGCCGGTGGTTGCAGTGGTGATGGCGGTGGAGCGTCGGAGCATTATTTTTGTTTATTTACGTTGCGGCTCACTATTTTTTTGTTTGTTTTGTTTTCCGTTTCGGCGTTTTTATTTGTTTAAATTAGGAATGAAATGAGGATGGTGAGGTGGGGAAGGGGGAGGGTAAAAATGAGAAACTCTTATTTTCGGGCTCGGTCAGAATGGATTATAAAAAAAGCGAATGGGGCTAACGGCCACGGACCAGTGGCCACGGTCGGATAGCAAGCAGCAGGGTGGGCGTCCCACGTGACTTGACACCGAGGGAGAAGGTTAAATTGGCGCGAGCACGATTTGCATTCGATTTTGCGCAACAATTGCAAAAAAAACAAAAAAAAACAAAACACACTAACGCAGATAATTTTTAAACAAACATATCTCTCGTCAAATGTTTTGGAACGATTTAATTCGGACTTTGTATACAGCTTTTGCCCTTTACCCTCGTGGTAGAGGCGGTGTAACCGAACTATTTCCTTCAATCTTGATTTATTGTACGATTGGCTAACCTTCGAATTGTTCCAGTGGTTTGGAGATCAATATTTGAAAATTAAATACTAGTCATTTCCTAGAAGTACAATAGTCATGATTTTTCAACTTTCACATTTAAACACAGATTTTTAAATGTGAAAGTTGATGGTAATTTGAAGTAGGAATTAAAAATAATTAAATGTTAGCATATAATTAAATAATATTTTTACTAAATAAATAAATAGATAACTAATAATTAACAAAATTGGTTTGCAGATAGTGCTTGTCTAAAAATATTTATTAAATATTGATAAAAAATATTGAAAGAAATTAATTAAAAAATAATACGCCACATTTCAAACGAAAGAAAGGGCAACACCCCAAAAATCTAACAACCATCATGGCACACCTAATAGAAATAATAGTATTGTTCTATAATTCAACTGATTTATTAATTAGTTAAATGCTTAATTGCATTGTACAATCGAAACGCAAAATTTCTTCGCAGTACATTTATTTTTAAACTTGTTCTAGTGTCGCCGACTCAAAAGCAGACTTGACTGAACCAATGTGACCAGTTCCAAAAATTGGAAATCTATACGATCTGGTGACCACCACCACCACCATTGCAAATTCCATTTGTCCAATCCAAAAATAGGAGCGGGGCGGTGACCGACAGCCGTCAGACGACAGTCCCATCAATGCCAATTTGTATCCCGAGTGGCAAAAAGGTGGTACCGGGCGGCAGTAATATTTGGCGAACTGCCACTAGTTTCCTCAATCCAATATGAATGGCTCTAAATTAATGAGCGAGAGTGAAATCACTAGAGAGGGGGTGGGGTGAAGAGGGGATGGACACAGAAGGGACAAAGCCCGACGACGAAGCTGTCGTACCACCCCCGTCCACGGTCTAACTGACAAGAGCGGGGGATGTGAGCTTGGTCGCACAGCCTTGCAACGTTGGTGCATGGGTGGCAGTGAAAGGTGGGTGGGAGTGGGGAAATTAGTTACCGACTGTCGATACCCTCCCCGCCGCCGACACACAACAGTAGAAGTTATGGTCCACGGACTTCGCCGGAGATCGGAGACAGGCAGAGCCACCTGACGAGGATGGATGGAAATTGAGTTCAAACGACTCGTGCCGACTAGATTCTCTTTCCAAACGGCATTTAATCAAACAAAACAATTACTAAAATTACGATACGTTAATCTGGGTTTGTTTCAAATTTCGTAACTAATCTCGTACGTGATCATGGAACCTATTATTTGTTTTTGTTAAGTGCCGTGGTCATCCTATCAAACAAAAGCTATCCAAATGCTTACGATCACGCACTGGCACTCGCAGCAGTAGCATAACTAAATGCACGATCTTCCCCCTTTTCTTCCGCCTCCACCCTTCCAAGAATAATATCAAGGTAGCATATGGCCGCATGACATGGTCGCCACATTTATAGCCAAAGTAGAATGGCTTCTGGAGATAAAAATGGCTAGATTTTTTTCTAGGACAAATTTGTACCACTCAGGGTTGAAAAATACAACAAAAAACAAAAGGAAAAAAAAAATCTCAAGCTATGATCCGTCCGAACGATCTGTTGTTGCTTTTTGGTCCTGTGGTAAACCAAAATATTTCATTCCAATTTCACCAAAACAAAAATTTAACAGCAGACATTTGACAATTCTTCGAACAAATTAGATGTCATGTCTAGTACTGGGTCATCATACTTAATTATAAGCACGCGCACATGATAAGCTAAAAAGTGCGTGAGCACTTCCCATCATCGTGCCATTACAGCCTACACACTAGCATCTCCATCTTGAAGCTCCAACCGACCGCAAAAACAAAGTAATTTGTCTCCACTAAAAAAAAAGAGAAAAAGAAAAACAAACCGGCTGGCCATCCTACGCAGGTCGCATTGTATCAAGACTCAAGAAACTGCCGTTCCAACTTCATCAAAACAAAACGCGCCTCCTCCAAAACCCAAATCACGTATTTTTTTCCACTTTTACCCACCCAAATTCGTACTACAGTATGCAAGGGGAATGACTGCAGATTAGCGGTGGTGCTAGACTGGCTGTTGTGATTGTGAGCTATAAACATGAAAAACATCCGGTTTAACGGGGGATCATTTAAAATGCAAATTTACTTAGTATATCATAAAATGTGAACACCCATAATAATTAAGGTCATTGTTCCAATAAAACATTAAACCATTTCTTATTATTTATTGTTTAGTCCCAGGAGAAATTATTTTAGTCCACGCTCACATTTATTTTTTAAGAATTCAGATCACTGCAGTGACTATCAATATAGGAAATTTTGTATCCCACTTACGGCGTTATGACATGTTAGGGGCACATTTTCAACAGAACCCCGGGATCAAATAAACAAATGCCCGCTCCGGGAATCGAACCCGGGACCACCCCACACCGCAGTCGGCTGCAACACCAACTGGACTAGACGGGTCGTACGTACAATATTGAAATCTGGTATCGCCACTAGATGGCGTTGCAATCTAAATTACAATCTAAATTGCGCACAATCGCGGACTTCGAAGCACGAGTCGGACTGCGGGGCGCAAATGCGGCACTTAGGAGATGCAAAACAGAAGTCCCCCTACACCAAAAATATGTAAAAGATACCGTATGTTATGGGCCCGACTGATTTAAACACAATACCTCTATCTAAACTATAAACAGGTAAACGACTCGCGCATCATCATTATCATCTACCGGCTCCCCGAATGTGGCACACGCGCCGCTTTCTAGCCTAAATAGCAGCGATCGAAGAGCGTGAAGCGTTATGTGTTCCAATTTAGCCGACAAAGCATTGTGCTGCCACCTGCCATGTCGCAATCGAAACCGGTGCGTCTCCGCATACACACACACACAATGAGCGCAACGGGGCTGCGTATTTCACATGCGCCAACAATTTTTTCAAACATCTTCGAAATTGGGGGGCGACGAGATTGTCTCCAAATTGCGTAAACGGTTAGCGCGTTATACCACTAACGCCAATGATCGCGGGTTCGAATGGAAGTGAAACCATAACACCCGTCCATGCCTACCTAGGTTTTAAGTCGGGTCTGAAGGCATTGAGACGAAAATACGTGTTAATTTCCCATTAGCAGTAAAAACATTTAAAAATAGCCTGAACAACAAACAAGATTTATACCTAGATATAGGCACAATTACCAAGAGGTTGATATGGAAAAACAAAAAATAATGATACTGGTAATAATATCAAAATAGCCTGTATTACTAACAAGATCCATATCTAGGTTTGGAGCCTATGCTAAGAAAAATGACTAAGGCATTGAAACTGAAAAACGTTGACAAACTTCCTTTAACAGATAAAAAAAAATTTTTTTTTAAATAAATAATCAAAAAAATAAAAAAACAAAATAAAAAGGGCCTGACCTACTACTGGTTAGACACAAATTCCAAAAGACTTTGAAATATTAAGTGCAACTCTAAGAAATCTAACCTAAACTGCGTGCTTTTGTCGGCTCAGTAAGAGTGACAACAACACCCACATGCAAAAATGTGAATTCAAAAAGCTATCGGACCACGATGTCGAACAGAAGCAAAATCAAGACGTTCGAAAAATATACGCGTCCAAACCGATTCCTAATTAAAAGGAACGGAAAACCACTCCGGCTACATTTTTATTGCCGCCAATTCAGAATCGCTCCGACATTCCCGGAGATGGAATACGCATTGCCCGACAAGAACGAGTCTGACGGCCTTGCCAGCCATTAATTTAGATTAAAATACGTATTTATTTATCAAGAGGTAAAACTAGTTTCCTGCTACACTACGCACGCAAGTTCGATACGACGTGCTCAGTGAAAATAATTAATTGCTATTATTCGATACGACTGTACCCCATCGATACTCGCGAGGCTCGGTCTCCGGGTGGCACACCATTTGCCTGAAATACATTAAGTTCGTCTGGCATACACTTTCAAGAAAGCTAACTCAAGAAAGTTTGCGGAATTTGCGAACAAGTTGTACGAAACGATGGCTCAATGAGAATGGGCACATGCTACGAAACCAACGGTCCCGGGTTCGATTCCCGGCGCAGGCTTTCGTTCATTCGTTAGC
>JAUJYS010003395.1:0-13162 GCA_033995665.1 Melogona broelemanni | reverse complement strand
TTAGGGGTGGATCCTGCAGTCTGGCTATTCCAGCTGCATCCCTTTTCCCTTCCCTTCCCTGCCCCTCACATATCTCCTAAGAGACACGAGGGTGCAGTATTCCTGTTGTGCACTAGGCGCTACGGTGAATTTAAAAAAAAAAAAAAAAAAAATTATCTGTATTTGTTCTATGAGTAGATGAACATCCGCAACGTTAATGCCTTTTTCGTGTAAAATATATCCATAAAGAGCCATTAATTAATTTCATGTAAATGTGATGACGCCACCTATCGTGGGAAATATGAACCGATGATGGTTTGTCTCGAGAGTTATTATGGTTCTGACTCGACTTTCCATTACAGGAATTGGTCAAATATCTTATTCGTGTATTTCAGTACTGCTCACCAGATGGCGCTCGAACAAAATCGATTAGCAAAGAAATTAGGAACACATTAGCTTCAAAAGAACTCAACCAACTTGGAAGATTTCAACACTTTTGAAATGAATTTATTAGTAAGTTTGAAAAGAAAATGTACAAGCACATTTTTTCTGGTAATCTTCAATTTGAAATACATTTGATTATATTATACCAGCACTACTAACCACGTATCATGGCATAGACCCAAGCGCCTACCACGCCATCGTCCATGGCCAGCCATGCAGACTGATGCTGCTCGACTGCATGTCCCGCGAACAATAAATTCTCTAGCGTTGTGAATAAAATCGCATGAACACTATATTATGGAGATTGCCTCAAATGATAATCTGCTCGAAAGAAAGCGGTCTATTCAATCCGTGACTTTATACTGGTGGATGCGCGCGCTTATCTTTATCCCGAGATGGGTCATCAATGAGGATGAATGTATGGTAGAGAGAAGAAGCTGAGAGCGGCCTCCTCGATTCACATATACTAGCAAATGTACGCTGTATCTCGTGACATACGTAATATGTAAAATACTGCTTGATGCGAGATATATAGCGAAGTTTGAAAGTGTTTCGCTCTCCAGTTGAATGTTCACGTCGCGCAGTTGACGATAAAAATCTGCATCATTCTACCCTTGCGCTATCTCGCATACGCGGGCCAATGGCATACCATTAATGTAGGTTGAGACAATGACGTTTACGTGTAAATGTCGATTTCTGTTGGCGGCTATACGCCAGACGTGGTGGCGGTGGTGGAATCTATGTGGGGGAAACGGTACAATTGTTGTTTGGGTGATGTTTGCATGACGACTGCGAGAGCGTCACCAGCGGCAGTATCAGGAAACAAAAAGCAAGTGCTGTATGATGCCACACCATTTTAAGCAATCAATTCCGAATAAAGCTAATTAATTTCCATTGTCAAATTTCACTGTGGTCAATACGCCTTGCCAAATAATTGAACGGTCAACGCGGTTACTGACTTACCAGGAAAAATTTCCACTATCAAAATGTTATTCTGTTAGACCTGCCTAACACATACGCGACAAACTATTTTAAACCAACACCCTTGCGGTTTTTAATTTAGATCTAGATTTATATGAAGTAATCGCCCCGTCGATGCACTATTGCAATACGTGTGAACATATTTGAATAAGAATTTGGGATTGGGACTTTTACCAGTACCTCGGGATCGAATAACGAAAGTCCGAACCGGGAATCGAACCTGGGGTCGCCGCACACATGGCGGGCACTCTACCACTTTTAAACTCACTTCAGAGTGTTTTAATCAAAATCAAAATTACGTTTTCATTAAACGAAACACGAAATGATTCATCAACGGTTAAACCTTGCTCGACGGTGTGAAAAGATCAAAACACCTCGGACAATCCTTAATAAACGTAATAAGCGTTTATCCTTCGTAAGCGTAACCCGTGTCGCTTTACGGGTGATCGGTCGTAAGTCCACGCAGCGCGTGTTTGCCACGCGTTTGGAAAAGAAAAGAAACGCGTGCTGCCATTTCCATATATAGGGGGAGCTACCAACATGCATATTAGATTTTATGCGGCTACATGTATGTGTGTAGCCGAAACTGAAAGTCGACTTGAGCGTTCTCTTCTCCTCTCATTGTTACTAACAAATTTATGATTAATTACTTTCGTTATGTTTTCTGATGAAGCAAAGTGTCGTCGCGCCGAGAGTTTGCCGTCTCCGCGTTTTCCTTATGAAAACAATACCCTGCTCGCCAATATTTCAGACGCGTATCGAAATGCGCGCGAGCGGTGGCGAGGGAACGGGGGTGGGGGGGAAACATGGGGGTGGAGAACCCGGCTTTCGAATTTTGCCGTACTTGGAATTGGAGACAGATGGAAAAATTAAAATTGATCGATCCACTTGGTCTGCCGTTTTCTTGGTCTTTCCGCAGCCGGGGTCATTTAAGATTTCGAAACTAGCTCTTACCAGAGCAATCTTTTCTAATTGAAGGAAACGCACGTTTTGGTAGGAGGTTGAATAGATTATTAGAAAATTAATATTTTAGAAATTTTGCTTTTCAAGCAAGGCATACGCATATGTCGAACATACGATATCATTGAGTAGCATGCATAGCCCTTATAAATATATAATTTTTAAATGCAACGCTACTGTATTATTGTTTTTTTTTTTTTTTTTGAATGGTCGAAGTCGTGAAATTGTATATTTAGGAGCTGAGTTGCACACGCCATTAAATAATAAAGGAAAGCAACAACTGAAACAAAACGGAAAACTCTGAATACTAATGTTAGCTTGTAGCCGAGATTCAGATCAATATTTCTAACATGATTTAGATTTATGTTCGTAGGAGCTGTTGTGGTGAAGACGATCCTTTCTTCTATAGTTAATTTCTAACATGGTCTAATCACATTTATATCGATATTTTTTTAATCGATTTTTAAAATTTGAAAATACCGCTTGTCTATAGTAATTTATACCTTCATATTTATGAGCTAATGTGTAAATATGCAGTCTTCGAAATGATAGATACATTTTTAGATAATTGTATTCGTGTATTTAAAATGTATACTTTTTCAATTTTTTTTTTATCAAATAAGAATATTACGCACACTCAAATAATAATTGGAACACTGCTGTTACGGTTTCTCAAAAATTGAAATGTCTAACCCAGAGTACTGTCCAGACATGTTCAACAGAAGAAGATTCGTTTTAAGTTTAACAGATGATATTCCTTTTCAGAGTTGTAGGGGGGATAAATTTGAAATTTGCAACAATTTCAAGTTACTGTACGACCGCGAATCGAGCAGCGCGACTTCTTTTTGACGCCTGTACAATTTTATTGTTGTTTTATTCTAAGAGGTTGTATAATGTCAGTTTCATTTCTCTACACGTGGGCTGTCACAAACTCTCCCCGGCGATCGGTTGCCGCGGCAACCGTATTGCCAATTCGAGATAACGGATGAGTCAGTTGCTGTTTATGATAGACACTTGAGCGAGTCTGCGCAGATGTTCCCTGCATTTTTCCATTTTTCTTGCGGAATTCTCAGCATAAAATGCGCAAGCACATGCATGACGTTAACGTAGAGAGAGGTGCTTGGCTCGAAGATTTCGACACATAAACCGCATTTGTGGCACTCTTGTTCATCTTCGACTTCTAGGTTCTGCGTTTACTGAACATTACGGTCGTGGTCTCGCGGAACTCCCCCATATCGATTATTGCTCCTGCACAAAAACTAGAAACTAAATTAGTTTACTATAAGCATCGATTTTCCGGAAAAGTGCTGTTTTCTTACATTTCGACATCTGCAAGTGTGTATGTCTGAGAAATATATAGGTGCAAATTAGATGCGTTCCTACCTAATGATTCTCATCGAGATAAAGATAGACTCACACAGTCTGAGTCGGTTAAGTAAGTTGCTACTTTGTTCGCTTTTGTTGCTTCTGTTTTAATGCGATATTGTCTGAAAATTAACATTTTATAATTAGTGGCGGTCAAGAAATGTACAAGGTTATAAAGAAGATATCGACTTAAGACAAGGAAAAGTCTAAGTAAGACAGGGATGATTCTGCTTAGCCCAGTTTGCGCCCTTTCGACAGAGAAAATTAATGTGTACCAAATTTGCAAATTAAAAAATGCAAATTTTTCTGCTCAGTGGCTCAGTGGGTATGGTCAACGTCTACTGAGCGGGTGGTCCCGAGTTCGATTCCCGGAATAGGCTTTCGTTTATTCGATCCTATAGTGCTGGAATGTGCCCCTCACATATTGCCATAGCGACACGAGGGGTACAATAATCTCATGTAGTGCTATTTACTACAGTGATCAGGAATAAAAAAAAAATAAAAAACGATATAATCGATATAAGAAATCAGACAATTATTGTTTTGATTTGTCAATTTGGAACAATTTATTTATCGTCTCAGTTTTTGCGACTCAAATTCTGAGATTTTGTTTTTGCAGTAATTAATGTACACTGGTGGCCGGACTTTTTAACAGTCGACACCCTGAGATCAGCCCATTGAGAAAATTGCGATTCTAACCTTTTAAGTTCTGAAACTTCTTTTGCGAAACATTTGAGCAAAAAATTAGACAAAGTTGCCTGTGTTTTTGCGGGTCTCTGGAGGCGACGTTGGGATTTGCCTAAAAAATAAGAAAGGGGAGGGGTGGATGGATGGTCTTGGGAAAATCCAAGCGCATTTTACCAATTTCAACCTCAGCCCCAGATCGAGACAATTGGTTCGCGAATTTCTGCTCCGTCACGACCGTGTCTCTCTCTCTTTCTTTCCCCTCAACAGACCCAGCGCGGTGTCTCGAATTGTGGGAGGGGTCACACAGGTTGGCTCGAATGGATATATGGGGAGGAGGCCCGACAGGGGAACCTCCCGATTGATAGTCAGAACGCTATCAGATGCTAGTTGTGACAGCGCAATACGTGCACGTGGTATGACGGAGAGGACCCGCAGCGTCATGTGAAAAGATACGGGTTAGCTAGTTTGGCTGCGACAAGGCGCGGTCGCCGTTAATAGCTTTTATGCTCTGAAAAAGGCCAAATATATATTGTTAGGCGATTTCTATGTGATCTTTGTCATTTTCTCAGCCCCGTAATTTGTCAAAATAGATTTTCAGGTTGCACCATGGCGTATTAATTTTTCTCTCCAATAATTTGATTCGTTTGACTCGTCTGACAACCAATCAAATGCAATTTTACCTTGTCTTTTCTTGATAAAATAGCAGCTCTGCACTATTTATCTTCGTAGTTTCCCAGATGTATTCATCAAATTTGAAACTTAGTAAATATTTTAGTTGGTTTTATATTTGTCTTTTGGGACATATGTGAACACAGGTTAATGCAGCTCAGTAGTAGACGCGCCCCTTATTGATGAACTTCCAATTTTTAAAATATACCCTTGAGAAGTTGTATCTGTACTTTGACATTGTGGTTCAGGGGTTAAGGTAGGGTAGCGAGTTTAAATAAGTCGGATTAGATGCGGAAAATCGATTGTGCGTAGCTTCTACCGTTTTACCTCACGTTTATTGTTCCATCCTGGTTCAACCGTAGTTTTCCACAAATCGAAAATAATCGTAATTAGTTTCGGATTTTTCTTTGCGTGACTGTATAATTTTTTAATTCGCGTGTATGGCACATTTTTAAACAGAATAATCAGAATCATTCCTAAACGCTAGTATTTGCCACCTCCTAGAAAGAGAATCTGCCACAGTTCTCCTCGACACCCTCACGAATCACGATCAGCTGGTGAGGTTCTTTCCTGAAAAACGATAAATTACGCTCAGCCTCAGCAGTGGTATCAGCTAGCATGTTAGTGTAATACTAGTATTAGGAGAAAACAGTCTAGACAGTTAACTTCGTTGAAAGCAGCTTGCTTTTTTTTACAAATCATTTAGAATTTTTTTAATCAAGAAAGCTGTAGAAAAATATTCGATGCAAAATAAATGTCGGAGGGAGAATAAGAGGAAGAAGAATCCCAGCCGGAATAGCATGTGGCGGGCTCCGCAAACTTTGCTAACGTCTGAGCTCTTTGTTTACTTAACGCAGCTCCCAAATGTTGACGTTTTTAGCGAGCCCGCGTGATTTTTAGGTCGCCCGGGACGTTTATAATATTTTTTTTTCTTGCGCTAGCTTCTACCAACTGTGTGCGCAGGACTGCCCGGCCAGTGCCACTGAAATCAAAAGTTGAAATGCGCGTATGAAACGGGGAAGAGAAATTCGGAAAATTGCGCGCATAACCGCTTTGTCCGTTCGCCCCGTTCGCTGAAATCTTAATAGGCGCCATTCACATGTTATGTAGCCGAGCTCGGCGGTTTCTTTTCCGTCTCACTCGGCGGTGAACACTGCCCGCCGCCGTGGATCCACGGACAGCAGTCATCGCCGTGTTACTATCAGCGTGCTTGTCTGTGAGTGCCATGTGGTCTTCGGGCCGGCTTCTTCCACCGTCTCCGATTCTCGCACATTCATAAGTCAACTTTTCCCCCATTTTACTTTCTTTGTGTGTTTGGACAAGGGTCGAGCGTGACCCTGCATAACTTAAAAGCCGCATTCCGCGATGTCGTTACGGCACCACCACTACACTACTACCAACCACTGCCACCACCATATATGCACTCGTACGCCGTTTCATTTGCCACAGTTGGGCCCCGCGCTTGGACACATGGAAGCCATGTTCCCTCACGTCGCCTTCCACCATCCCGGGTGGCATCTCTGTTTCCAGCTCGATAAACAACTCAGCTGCAGAGAGTGTCAGTGGGGTTCAGTTTTGCATGATGGGTGACGGGAAATTATGACACAAGCTAGTCATACGGTGCTCGCGTCAAAACATTTCTCGGAACGCCTTTGACAGAGCGGCGCTCAGGCGAGACAAACAATCACAATGCGAGTTTGATTGCTGTCTTTTTTTTGCTTCCCCTCCTCTCAAGTCATAATCGTGTTTTTGGAATAAAATACGAAAAAAAGTGGTTGTCTTCCGCATTGAGAAGTATATGAGATTTGTGGAAAGCGTTCGAGCGAGTAGCCAATTTTCGCACCGACTGTTTCACATTGTTTGGCTAATTTTTTTTTCACTGATGATTAAAATAAAGGTTTGTTGGGTCTGATGGATTAATTTATGTTGTGCTGCTTCAACAATTAATTTATTTTTATTTTGCGCTATCAATTTTGAATGTTTAAAAAAAATAGTGTAGGAAGAAAAAATTTACAATATCCAAAATACATTATGTTGAAACCAATTTTTAGAATATGCTGTATAATTCAATATTTTTCATAACTTCTTGTCTTAACATTAAAAAATAATAATGAAAAAGTTTTCTAAAAGTGTAAAACTGTGTTAAAACAAGCATCTCTCTAAATCTGTTTAAAACAAAAATTTGCGTAAAATTCCCCAGCTTTACTCATGTCATTTGCCTTGTTAAAACTTTATTGGATTTTGTGTCACGTGCTTTCAGGCAGGATGGAGCCAGCGATCCTTTGCACTAATGATCAATAACCGATGAACGACTGTAGGGTAATTGGTCGTGATCGAACAATCATCGAGTCGTCTCGTGAGAGCAGTATGGAACGAATGATGATATCAGATTTCTGACACTATCCATTAGCGTTTCCTGACTGCGATCGACATTGTTGTTCCGCTTGTTCGGGTGTGTGAGCGCGCGTGAGCGCAGAGCTTGGCGCCCGCACAATGAGATAGCAGGCGGTGAGATGACATTTATATACCATTATTATTGTTAATATACGCTTATAAGAACATCATTCTTTATTTCGGAATAGTTACATTCACTTTTATGCTAGATATGAGGGGCTGACTTTTTAAAATATGGAATCTCGCGCCCACCGCTACGCAATTCAGCCGTTATGACGACGTGCAGCGCATGTTGTTATATAACAACGCTTGCAAAATAGCTGAATGTCACACGCGAGTATGGTCTCGTGGCACTCAAAGTTTGTAATAACGTTTGATGGCGCTCGTTTGTTGATGGTTAAAAAATATTTTGGATAGTATAAACCCCACACACTCGTTCAGGCCGATTTTATTTGATATTTTTCTTGAGCCCAGAAATTGGATTAAATGTGCTTTCATTTTGCAATAGATTCCCTTTTATTTTTATGATTTTTTATTCATCTCGCAAAGCTTCTTTGGCACTATCGGCATATGGTGTGATAAACGATAAACAAAATACTTCAACACTTACATTATATTTAGAATTGAGCACAAAAAATATTGATTACGGACATACGCATTTGATGTCGGTTGTAAATATCTGTGCGCATAATGCATGGTTTTTGAAACATAAATTTTAATTTATTGTATTCTAAAATTTAGTTATTTTCTTGAAAATGCCGGTGAGAATCTTCGGTTTTGGATTGTTTCAACAGTTTGCAAACAATGGTTTGTTGCTTGAAGGTATTTTATTATTTCAACTCCAAGAATCGACTTTTAAATGCTAGTTTGTAGTCCACTACCTGAATCGCATCTCTGCCCATCCACTGTCTTGGTTCGCCTCTCCCCGACTACATGCGCGCCGTTTATAAACGTACGGGAGTGCGTTTTTATGTGTTCACAAAACGTGGGTTTCGTTTAGCGCGCAGAGTGCATTTGGGGGATGCGAAAAAGAGACGTCAGTGCCGAAGCAGAAAAAGAGGAGAGGAAATTACAACTTATTTTCAATGAAGTACAAACCACCAAATGACTTCTGTTTACATAAACTAGGTGGCTCTTTCCAGTAAAGAGAAACGGCGCCAAGGATGGAGATGAGAGAGGAGACGACGCACGCACGGGCATCTAGCGCCACGCCGTGGCCGTTTTGTGGGCACCATTGCACTCCCTTATTTACACGAAAAGACTGTATAAGGAAAGCTTATATTTTCCATTTGAAAAAGACAATAGCTCTTTACAGTAAAGTATGATTGGCAAGACAAGTGGTTTAATAACGTTTATAGAAGGGTTTTAACAAATAACTAAAAATTAATATTTTAATACACTAAAAACACAAGTTTATCCGAGTATTAAAATTATGCAATTTAAAATTTAGTATGAACTGGGATATTTTTAGCGAGATGATAATGCAGAAAAAATTATTCATTAGAATATAATTAAAAGTATTTTTTAAACTAAAATAATGAATATTGCATTTTATTTTACTTTATTACATAATTTTTACTATTACTATAAGTAACCAACAGTAGTATTTTTGTCATCATAACATAACAGTTTATTTATTTCGACAAAAAAATTTATAAATAAATTTCAAATAAATTACATTGCCTGCTATTTAAAAAATAATTCAGTTAGTAATATTCGTTGCAGCGTCTCTTCCAAAGGAGCTTTGGTTAATCTCTTATCTATTTTATTCCACTTAAAAGTAGGTGGAGTTTGATTTTATTTCACTATCCTATTTCTAGGTGATATTTCGTGGGGGGGGGGAAAGGGGATCCACACAAATTTCTAAAAACAGAAAATGTTATTAGAACCCCCTAGGCAAAATAATGGGTATGCACGTGTGTATATGGAAAATACACTCTGTCAGGCTTATTCTCGCATCATCAAATAACATCTTTCAGTAATTTTCTTCTTAAAAGAATATGGAAAGTTCCATACATTATCTCGACATTTGATTTTCCTCGTTGAAACCGAGACCATAAACTATATGGGCGAATATAAAGATCATTCCGTAGAAATCTATGCAGCCCCCACTGACGCACACGCGCACAGCACAATCTTTGCGCATGCATGATTTACATTTGCATTTCACTATGCGCACGCTTCTTAAATTTTGGTGTGATTAGCTGTAATTGAAAAAGCATGTAGCTGGGGGGAAATGCAAACATCCGCACGGCAATTAATGGTTCGAAAATGGGTTAAAATTACTTCGTATATACACATATACATATCTAATGTATATACAGCTCCGGTGGGTTATTATTATTATCATTATTATTTCGGAAACTTGCAGCCATAAATGCGTATACTCGCATAGATATATATATATACATATTCGCGGATAGGGGCACTTTATTACAATCCCTATAATGCTTTTTCATTTGCCTGTCAATTTTTGCGAATGAAGGGATTGTTCGAGAAAAGCACGACTGATTTTTTTATTTGTTTGATGAAAATATTTAATGTCTCATATAATTTCACTCCTATAATTGTAATTACAAAACACAGTAGTGTCAAAAATTGGAAAGCACATTTCCAATTTCATTTCCAATTCCATTTCCAATTCCAACATTTCCAATCCACATTATATAGTAATAGCCGTGGACATAATTTGTAAATGTTTGTAAATTCTTGTAATTCTTAAATGAGCACTAATTGCAATTTTTGTCTTCATTAATTGAATATATAGTTTTACAATTCAAAGTATCGTTCGACCACAAGTTTAGCCTATTCATAATCATGTGTTTGAAATACTTGTATTTTGTCACGTGACGTGAGATGTGATGTGATTTTTTACATAGCTTGTCGCAAGCCAAAAAAATACGTCACTTGTAAAAAAAAAAAATAGATATTACCAAGTGCATGTTTGTAGCAAATCGTCGAACCTACTGTGTACCAATGGCGTTGCTTACATTCACCAGCCGGACAACCAGCACCCCCAGCTTGCTTTCGATGAAAAAGAAAAATAACTTTTCAACAGAAACTGGGCAGGAGCTATATTGGATTGCACTATCCCCGTTGTGTCATTTGGCGCGCGACGCCTATATAGCAAAACAAGCGGGGCATATTCTCGCTAAGTATACATTTTACGCCTGCCATATATATACACACGGTATAGACTCGTATATGGCTCCAGCGAATTTTTGTGATAATAACACGAAAGTATAGAACCCAATATAATATTCTGAGTGATCCATTATTTGAATGAATAATGAGCGGCGCAGATAACATTAGCAACATTAGCGCGTGTGCATATGCATTGAATGAGGGCGGGCCCGTTTGGCGGAAACGCGGGCCACCCACGTTCGAATGCACGACGATGCCATTCGAAGTGAACGCGGACCATGTTGCCGAGCGACTGGCGCACCCTGTATAGCTTTCCTGCCACCCCTACAGATGTATTCGCAGTAGACGATTTCGCGGTGATCGCCTGCCTAGGCTCTGAATCTATGGGCTGCTAAGTCTGTGTCAAGAAAATTTATTAGTATAGTTATAAAAATGATTTTTAAATTAGAAGCCAAATATATCAAGGTATAGAGAGAAAATTCGTGTATCCATTTTTTGCCATTCACATAATAATATATGGAGGGAAGTGGAAGAGCCGTATATACATGGAAAATGGCATTTTCTTTTTTTTTTTTCTCGGCCTCCCCCGTTTCTCTCTCCCCGTCTCTGAATTTATGATCTAAGAAATTAATCTTAATGCTTTATATACACCACACGCCTGACTGCGAAAATGAATATTAAGTAAAAAAAAAAGTATGAAAGACTCCATTATCGCAGCATATTAATTTCTTTGAGGACAAAAATGGAACTCGAGTGACATTTACCAGAAGTTTGTTCTGTTTTGATAACAGGGTTCCTTTTTGGATATGCGACGTGCGCGCGAGTCCATTCTATTACCAAGTTCCGTTTTTAAAACTGTTTATCGACCGTCAGACGGTCTTAACGTTTTGTGATTAAAATCTGAAAATAGATTGCATAAAACATGTGCCATGACGACCGTTAATATAAATGGCACTCCAAAATGATACATCTCATATTTCTACAAGATGAATTTAAATTCACCATATTTCCACGGTCCCGGGTTCGATTAACGGCGCAGACTCTCGTTTATTCGATCCTGGGGGATACTGGTGGAAATGTGCCCCTCACAAATTGGCTAATGAATCGGCTTAAATTTGATTTGGCGAAAGTTAGAACGCGGGTTATACATTTACTCTGCCGCGCCCAATTGCCAGCGAATGGGAAATGGTGGCCAGCTATAATACTGTTTTGACGGTACGTAAATTTTCGTATGCTGTTTTATCTACTGTTAACTCTCGAAGCCAGTCTAGCAATTGAGCTTTAGTGGAGCGCTTAGATGGGAATAGAGGAAGCTGCTTTTTTGGCTAAACATAAACTGTTTCCAGACGTTGTCAATTGGGTTCATCGTCACAGTTTACTTTAGCTCGTGATGGGGTTGAGGATTTTTTCGTTCGTGGACTCGCGGTTTAAAAAGAAGTCAGAGTCTACTACTACTTACAATTCGTCTCATTTTGTCCAGCTTTGTTTACGAATAGCAGTGAAACGTCTTGTTATTATTGCTGCTAACGGCTCTGTATTCGGCGGAAACCAAACTCCCCCAACTCGGCGAGGGAATAATTAATTAATATGTCAAACAGAAAATACTTTTTCGCGTATATCTACGCATCCATATACGCCACTAATCCCCAAATGCATCCCATTAGAAAACGTGTTTGTTTTATTTCGAGACTGCGCGCCCATGCAACAAATTAGGTTTAACTTTCTGCGAGTGTATAAATACACGCGAGCGGAATTTCGTTCTGTTTGTTTACATTGGGTGCCATTTTCCAAACCCGATATGTTCGCGTTATAGAAATTATTGCGTTAGTCTGTACTGTGAAAAAGAGCTGCTGGTGGCGGTAGCCGCCGACGCGCGTGCGCCATTGTACGGGGAAAAAGAGCTAAAAAAGTGCGACAGTTTAGTGTCTTAGTTTAGTGTCTCCTATAACCTCTTCTAGTTTAGTGTCTCTTTTATAATGGTGTCGCTTTTATAATAATATATCTGAATTAAGCCTCGTCGGCGAAGGGAAGAGATCCGAAATGGAATTATTAAAAGTTACAATTATCGATGCAAATCGATGCTTACTTTCATAAGGTAAGATGGATTTACAATTAGATTGCCTTTTTTATTACGAAGAAATGCTTTTTTGTAATTAATTTCTCGATTCAGCAAATCTTAAATGTACTTGTTTCGATGATTTTTCGATTGACCCCTCGTTGGCTATATTCGTTGAAGTTTAACTGCTTCATGGTTAAATCTGCATTTGCCAGGAACAAAAAAATCCCTGCCCTCTTACTGTGAACTTCATAATGTGAATAAGTATCATCTTGAGACCATGGTATAATAATCGAATATTTATCGTAATTTCCTAATTACAAATCCATTATACAATTTGCTTAAATGGAGGAATTACAAATTGAAATGGCAGAAGTCCGAAGATCCTAGGAGTATTTTTGTAACATTTTTTGGCTAAGTTACACGTTCAAGACATGAGCGACCTGAAAATACGGTGTCGAGTGGGGTGCGTAGCGAAACTGA
>JAUJYS010003394.1:0-13164 GCA_033995665.1 Melogona broelemanni | reverse complement strand
TTCCGACTGCGGTGCGGACGGTCCCGGGTTCAATTCCCGGCAGAGGCTCTCGTTTATTCGACGAGCCGCGGTACTGGCGTCACCCCTGAGCTTCCATTAGGGAGATTAGAGCTTAGGGGTGGATCCTGCAGCTGCCCTTCCCCTTCCCTTCCCCTCGCATATCGCCATAGCGACACGAGGGTAGTAATCCTGTAGTGATTAACACAACGGTGATTTAAAAAAAAAAAATCAAATAAAATAATAAACGAGAGCCTGCGCCGGGAATCGAACCTGGGGCCACCCGCTCCGCAGTGCTCCGCAAATACCCACTGAGCTAGACCGGAAGTACATTATCATGCTGCGGATGCAAAAGGCGGTGCCGTGAAAATGTTTTTAGCGGATCGTGACGTTTGCAGATACAACTTTGGAACTGTTCTTGAATATTAATTAGCTTGAAATGCATGGCATTACCGCTCACGTGTTTCGCGTAGACCATTTTAACAATTTCTCTCTAATCTTCAAAATCTCAGCACACGCAAAAACAAAAACAAAAAAACATCGCTCCTCCGAATACTATTAAATCGCGGACTACAACGATTTTCGGCAAAAACAGGAAAAGCATCGCAATATGCGCGCAAATCAGCCATTAAATATTATAATTCCGAGAGCAGCCTGCTGGAAAGAAATTCAAACGCCGTCTTTAACCCTTATGCCGACTTCATTACGTCCAATTTTAATCTTAATATTTTTGATATCTGGACGTGGAATCAGGTAGAACAACATTCCGTAAACGGCGAAAGGCCAGAGTCGTCTCTCGTTTTCTTTTCACCAAAAAATGAGAACAAAAACAACATCCTCCTCTCCGAAAGTCAAGGCTAGAGCCAAAAATAGGCGCCGTGAACAACAGCGCATTCGTTATTATTTTGTTCGAAGCCAGCTCTTAGTAAAGTTGCGAAAAGTGTTTGCATCAATAGCGGCGGATCATTACTGATGACTTGATACGCGCGGTATACGTAAGAAAGTGGGCGTTTGCTGACCAACTTAGCAACACCATTATGCATATCAAGGGTGGACGGTGAAGGGCAGCATCTGCGGCTTGTTTCACCTATGGAAGGGTTTAAAAAAATACGAGGGACATCCAAAAAATAAGATTTCCTTTTTTACATTTCCTATACCATATTTTATTCTCCAGAATACGAAAAAAAAAATTTTAATCTTAATTTGTCCTTCTCGTTTTGTTTCGTTGACGTCCTAACTGAACTATTAATTTTGTCTTTATTATTGTTTATCCGCTTCAGAATAGTTTTCAGAAGTGCCAAATTATTATTGTTATTATGCACAAGGAACATGACATGACCAGCTGGTCAATAACACTCACTGGGTTAAAGAAAACATTTTTTAAAAGCGTAACGGAACTGATTTTCTGGATGACCCTCGTAGCTGGAGTCTTGGATTTGGTTCGCCGAAACAGGGGGAGAAAAAAAAAAAAGAGGATGAAAACGTGTTTAACCAGTTCGAAGGTAGCAACGAGGGCTCCTCCAAATAATACCGCCGTATCATCCAATCATCAAATTACCGTGAGCCTGTAATTGGTTTCGAGGTAGTATGCCAAACATATAGCCGTTTAGTGTCCAACTGGAAACTCCACACTTAGACTTGTATCGCACGGGTTTCAAACGAGACGAGAAAAGTTTGACATTTTCTCGGTCTTGTCTCTTTTTTTTTTTTTTTTTTAATATAAAAGCATGTTTTGAAAGTGACAGCTTAAAAATTAGTCGCAGACTTACCGTTTCATCAAATTTGAATAACCACGTGTCTCTCACGAAGCGAAAGGTTAACTGCAGATCACTTTGTGAAACACGTTTGAGCGTTAAATGGAAATTTCAAATATCATAATTGAATTCTGAAAATCGACATTGCGTACAAATTGTCACCATTGCTAGACTGGTCCCTTATTTGGTTTTATGTATTCTAATATTCGTATACCAATTGTCCACATTCAATATCAAAGTCTGGCAAACTCTCGCGTAGAATAATACGTAATTATGTTTGCGATATTTAAGATCACCATGCGTTTCTTCTCGATCTATCGATTCACTATCGAAGTTATGTAAGATTTTACCGAGATAGCCATCAATTAATTATTATTATTTTACTCTGTAAAGCTCATTTTTATTTTATAAGAGAGTTCGCCAGACTATATGTCCGTTTGCATTTCAACGCTGTTCCGAAACATGTTTCCCATTCGTCTAAAAACTAGACGTCTTATCTCGGCGACGTCCGACGTTAAAGAAAATCGACAAAAAAAAATCCTAATCCTGTATTTTACAATTCCGCACTCCCCAAGCATATTATCGCTAATTAGCATCACTAAAACAGCCAATTTACGCAGATGAGCATTTTAATGTACGTTTGAAATTGCGTAGCTCGACGCCACAGTCTTTAAGTTAGTTGCAACGTACACGATATTCTACGACGTTTTCCACGAAATAGTGTGCGTGATGAAATTATGTAACAACTTGTTCCCGGCGAATGCCTATAAAAATGAACGCGTATGCATATTTAATGGACGTGCAAAGTACACGAAGAAACAATGTCTATGCAAATGAAATGGTGGTCCCTTATTTAAAAATAATGTATATGATGCGCAGTCAGCAAAATGGATGGTAGCCAACAGGCAGAATGTTGAATTGCCATTACTCAACCGCGAGCAGAAACATCCTCCTGACACCTAGAGGTTCCTGATGAGGTCAAGGAGAAAACGATGTGGCATAGGGGCAAGCTATTTGGATAGCACACACGTGATCTCGGGTTCAATTCCCGCCCGAGACTTCCGGAATATTTGTGGCAAGATAAATTCTTTCGGGTCGAAATGGCCACTTCATTACGACTCGCTGATGAAGGAATGTTGTGATTCCCGAAAATGTTACGAGTACCAGTAAGTTAAGATTTTTAAATAAAATTGTGTGTTTTTACAAATGATGACGGTGGGTAAGTATAATAATAGGTCGCCAAATCAATTCATTATTCTCTGATTAAAATATTTCCCTGCCTTCCAATTTGACTGCGAGTCTCAATAGGATATGATCCCGAAACGTGCTTTTTACCACTAGTTTCCAAGAAAACGGGACAAAAAATAACCCCAGATAAATGAAATTCTAAAGATCTCCAACGAATGAGCCAGTCAGCTCAAAAAGTGCAATGCGAATGAATAAGAAAGAAAAAAAAAACACCGTAAAGAAAAAATAGGCCTTCACTATGTTATTGCGCGAACTACGCTAGAGTTATGCGGCGGAAATATCGAAGACAAAAAATGAAGAATGTCAACGTTACGATATAATTGACAATAGGCTCGCACCTCCCGGCGATTTTTTTTCCATACCGCAGAAAGATGATCGGCTACTTACGATGGAATCCAATTTGATAGCTATCGTCTGACAAAAGTTGCCGATACATCAAGTAAGCGTGATGACGATACGTCCATTCAAAGACTGAGTCAACGCTACATACAGCCAATAAATTTAATATAACATAACCGAAAACTGGAGGTGGAAAATAGACTATGTACAACGAAGTCTTTAGGTGAACAAGAGCCCAAGAAATGAAAAAAGATTATTTTCCATTATAAATGCAACATGCATGTTAGCCACAAAAACTATTCATCATATTCGCCGGTTACACACAGCATCAAGAGGATAATTTTTGCCTCTTCCATTTTTACTATTACTTAAAAAGAATATACGAAGGTGCCTGTACAAATTAAATGGGTTAGTGTGGAAAGACGGGCAGGCCACAAATGAATATGCACAGAAAGTGACCTTGCATTTATTCGTAATTCCACTTTTTTTTCCTTCCGACAAAATATATCAAAAGAAAAAGGTTTATTTCATTGAAGCGATAGATAACCTAACAGGCGTGACAGATAGTCGATTGCCAGGTATCTATGAATATGGAGAGAGTCCAAATGCTAAAGATATATGACGAAAAAAAATAATGGTGGAAAATTAGGCGTCACACCTTCGTGCATGCGTGAACGATTCGACCGCATCTTCATTGAAAAAGCATCGAAGCAGTTCGGAAATATCACGTGCCTAGCCATGCGAAAAGCGTCCCTAATAAGAGACACCTTATACAATAGTGAAAGTGGCTGCAGACTTTGAAGAACCCACATTTCGCTCCATATAAAAATCCAGTCATTTCATGCCGGGAATCCCTAACCAAGTGAAACGGCTATCTCAACCGCAATAGGTTAATCGCGCGTTATCGCTGGTCTATACAAAAATAATTTACAGGGTGAGTAACAAAAATTCATAACCTTTTTCTATTTTAATAACTGTCAAAGAGCATGCGATTTTCATAGAATTTGGGACAACTTATGACGAGAATGCCTTATTTTAAAATTTGAATATCGCGTCACGAATTTCTCATCACAGCGCATTTCTCGGACTGTAGAAGGCGTTGTACCACAGCTGCACGCTTCATAATTCGTCCGCTTAAAAATGAAGTTCACAGAGGAAGATAAAATTGTCATAAATTTCTTCGAGGAACAAAAAAATATGGTGCAAAACCAATTATTTTAGAAGGATGCAAGAAAAAGTCTACCAAATCAAAATAAACAGCGTGGATGAGCTAAAAAAAACGGGATAATAAAGCAGGCTTGGCGTGAACCAAAAGGCATCATAAACGCGGCAGTGGCGGATCCGAATAAAAGCGTGTGTTGCATCCGGAAGTGGATATTTTCAGCACAATATTTACCATGACTTTGCCTTGCCCGAAACTTTTATTTTGCCTCGCCAGGTTAGTCGTCTTAGCCCCAGCCTGTCCTTATCGTTCGTTTTATTGGTAAACCCCTTCGCCATAACAGTTGAAGAGAAAGCCCCCGCAGTTCTACTCAATTCTACGCAGTTCTTGTCAATGCAGCTGTGTGAAATTAGGGTGGAAAGTAACCAAAGGATTACCTGGCGACACCTGCCGTTAAAAACAAGCGTCAAACCAGAATGGCGGGCAGGATTAGTCGCCACAGGACTGAGATTCAAGAACCACCTATACAAGTTGAAGTGGATACACGGCTGGCATTTCAGTGAGAGAGAGAGAGTGCAGGAGTGGAACTTGACGCCTCGCCACTTGCCATCTTGGAGAGATTTACCCCGTTGCTGGTCGTGCATGTCGGTGGTGGTGTGGCAATGATGGCGTGCGCGTCAGTCCGAGACCGACTCCAAGTCGCTTGGCCGACTGCAAACACTGGAGACTGGAGAGGGAGAGAGAACCCGTCACGTACAACGCGCGCGCGCCAGCGAGCTGGAGAGAGGCGCGCGGAGAAACTAGAAAATTGTTCCTGGCAACGAGCGTCCACCGTTGCCGGGGAAGAGGAATGCCCTCTGGAGAATGTCAGCTAGCCGAGGCCCCCGCCACCAGCACCAACCGCCACCGCCAATATACTATTTTAAATATATCTTCATAAGACCTCGGTCTTCAGATCTCCGTTGGTGTAATGATGAGCGTTCTCGCCTATTTTAACGTGATCGCGTTTCGGATCCCAGCCGGTGTAATATTAACCTCCCGAATTTTTCGGGCGACAAAAATTCGTACCTTGCTTCGGAATGGAAGTAAAAGCCGGGAGACCCGTGCCTGTATGTTGTCAGATACACGTTAAAAAATCCTTGATCCAGATCCGGCACAGGATATTTAAAATTATTGAATACAATTGGATTCTATAAAATAAATGCATTAATAATATAAGGCGATTCAGACATGCAAGACTATTCGCTCAGAGACAACAAACATGGAACCAACCATCCATGCAAGCCGAGCAGCGACGTATAATTGGTCGATTGGCAATTGAAAAAATTGCGCACAGCGCACAGACCACCTAGGAGCACACAGATGGAAATAAGGAACCCACCATCCAATCTTCACTCCAAAAGTCCTCCCACCCCAATACAGCACCCCCTGGTGTCACCGTGACGAGATACAATAGATGGCCACCTCTGACCCCTGTCGGCCACCAAAGTGGCCCCTGCTGCTCCATAGGTGGACTCCACGTGAGTCCCGTACAGGAAACCATGCTTTACATTTTATATGAGGTGTTGTCACCTTGGCGGTCATCATAGGGGTTGGCGAGAGCCGAGAGGGAGGTAGAGACACTCGTATATGTGTGTTGATTGGGTACACAGTCGAATTTTTGCATGAAAAATGCATTACGGCGATCTATGCGGTGCAGCGTCAATGCATGTTGCATCAGGGCTGGGGGGATGGTCAAGGTAAGGTTAAACGACGATCAATTAAATCGGCCCAAGAAGAAAAAAAATACTGTTGCAGGTAAATCGACACGTTTCAGAGGAAGGAGTCACTTGAATGCGAGTGGATGAAAACCAATCTTGCGATACAAATGGTTGACAATTTTGGGGATGACTTAATTAATGTCGAATTAATGATAAATTAATTGATTACATAAAATAAATTTGAAAGCAGTGAAATAAAATAACGGACGGATTAAAAGTGTATAATTTTTCTGATTTTTTATTTACTTAATTTTGAAATTTTGCAGGACAGTTATAGGTTATTCAAGAATAACTTCTTGATGTTCCTTTACAGTAATTATTTCAATTTATTTTATTTTCTTATTTTACTTTCTTAGTTATTTTATTTTATTACTTTGGTTGGTTAGTCGGACCTGGGACTGGTTTTAACAGTAACATGTCGTCTCTGGACCCCGACACCTGTGTTTTTCTTGGCAGAATACATAGGTGGGTTGCCATTGCCTTCCCCCGCACAGTACCATGAGCCAATCAACGATCGGCTGCACTGGGAATCGAACCCAGATCCGCTGGTTGGCGAGTGAGTAGGCTACTTCTCGGCCATATACTTTATTTGTATTCAATTTTTGAAATTTTGTAGGACAACGTTATTGCAGAAGAACTGCATGCTGTTTCCTAACAGTGATTCCTTCCATTATGAAATCGGCAATCTCACTTTACTTCCAAAATTGTTTAATTATCTTGTCCAGTCTTTAAAATTAGGTCTAAAAAAAATCAGTCAAAATGCAGGGGATCATTTTGGATCTGATTCTAATGAGAATAACAAATTCAACGTTCATATTTATTTTCAATACGAAAATTGTTTCTAACACACCAATGATCGCCTTAGTGGAATAAGTCGTAGTCCAACTTTACAAGACTTGCCAACTCATTGATTTTCCATTAATTTAATGAATAATCACGAAATTTCGCACTTCCTGAATATCCTCGTTGTGTCTAGGTACGCTCATTTTCGAAGCAAAAAAATAAATAACAGCTAATCGCGATAGAGTTCGCGGTCTTACGCTTTTACCTATTTATTCCACCGCTTGTGAAAGCTAAGGTGCCAAACGCTTAGGTGAAAAGCCGAAGTAGAAAGCTCACGTGAGTGGGAAATCAATTAGTGCAGATAAGCCACCAGAACTTCTACATCCGTAGAGAGAGAGCATCGTGAATCGGGTAGATCACAAATCGACTTTGTTTAAAAACTCATTACTCGGACGAAATTTCCACAAATTGGAAACAAAAAGTGGGGCGAAATTAGCTGTAGTGGCTGAAGCATCAAAATGACGCACATCCTTCGTACGCAGTCAAGAAACGGTGAATTAATTAGTTTAGATACAGAATGTATTAATCAGAACATATTAATCAATGTAATAATCAAACAATATTGAAACATAAATGCAAAGACCACAGTTCAAAACAATAACAAATGTTGTTTTTTTTGTGATGGCCTAACTTTCTTCACTAAACACAGTTGTTTTTTTAAAACTGCTATCGTTTTCTTAATCGCAAACGAAAAAGAAACATTCACTGCACACAAAGAAGGAAAGGTAACCATGCAAGCTCCAGCATCATTTAGAACAAGTCAGCATTTTTATCCAAGCAACAAAAAAAAATAGTAAAGACTCCAACAAATCTTAACAAAAAGGCTCCAGCAAAAAAAAAAAAAAAACTAGTCTACAAGAAGTTAACCAATTGCTCTAATGACTGATTGATTTATGGCTGGTACACATTAGGTCTCCACTGATGCACCGGCAGAAGAAAACGCGGTACATAAACGTAAAAAAACACTTATTTTAGAAAAACCATGATTTGCTCAAACGCAACTTGTCTATAACAAACGACTAACATTCAATTTACAAATAATTGTTTTAGGCCAGTTATTGAACCTACTTCTCAGTTGAAACAAATGTAAATTTTAGTACGTTACAAAATACTAAAATGGATGACACAATTCGCCCAAGCGAACACGTTCAAGCCCCCGAAAATATTGGAATATCATAGAGCTGGAGAGCGTGTCACTTTTCATTTTCGCCCATACACGTTTTTTGGATGACGCCAACTACTACGAACGATGAAAAGTTGAACGCCCCCTCATTTTGAAGACAATTCGAAATATTCAATGGAAACGAGGTATTTATTCGTGCTCGTGGGTTGATGTACTCGTGATGTACGGTGGCGTCACCAAGCGTCAGACAGGTTTACCTGTGTTTATTCATGCGACCAGCCACAGTTGTTTGTCATTCCAAACACGATCGAATCGAGGAGACAGTCACAAAACCGAATAAATTGGTGGTGGTATTAGTACGAAGCCTGTGGATTTTATTTTCATCACGAATTCTAGTAGCGAGGCGGAGTTCAGAACACATAAATATATTTTATTTTTATTTTGAGAAAGAAGTAGGTTACCGTTGCTGCGCATTGACCTATCTTCGATATTCTTATTCAAGTCGTGTTTTTTGGGGGGATTGATTAATGGTTACCTCATTATGCGCACCGACAAATCATTCGTCCTCCTAAAATTTTGTTGACCTTTTTTATGCATTTAAAAAAAAAAAAAAAAATAGTACATTGCCACGGTGGC
This sequence comes from Melogona broelemanni, assembly GCA_033995665.1. Taxonomy (NCBI): domain Eukaryota; kingdom Metazoa; phylum Arthropoda; class Diplopoda; order Chordeumatida; family Chordeumatidae; genus Melogona; species Melogona broelemanni. Next base: position 4,302 of record JAUJYS010003394.1, on the reverse strand, counting down.
CTACTCAATTCCATATCAGCGCATTACTCATATTTAACGACAATGCTATTATCTTTTTCAATTGTGACAATTTAATTCTGGTAAACACCAAATGCAGGAATATCGTTTTATCGAAAGACGAAATTCATGGAAACACCATATAATAAAAAATTAAAATTAAAAAAATGTAGTTACCGGGATTCGAACACCGGCTTTACGCTTACGCCGCCAGCGTTATAACCAGGTAAGATCTATTTGCGTCAGAAATATTTCAACAATGCAGGGCTGTTCTGGAACAAACATTTTTAACCTTTAACATCGTTCCAAGATAATTAATCTATAAGAATTAAATTATAACTCAATATGCCTGAGTTTTAATTAATTTTTTACATCAGACTATCGCGCTAGGAGAAATCACGATTTCTCCGAAACCATACACTAATCTTTAAGATGATGACGTTCCTAAAGAAACACCCAACATAATAATTGTATTCATTGTAAAACCTAACATTATAATTATAAGACATAAGAAAATGGTTTGGTGATCCAAAAAAAAAAAAAAAACGCATACAAGATCACACAGGACTTATTGCCAACACCGACACCAGAGGTCGCTCTAGATTCATAACGACAGTGGCGTCCACCCCAAAAAAAACACTAACAACATTGACTAATTACCGTACACGCAAAATTGAGAAACACCCATTTACGACGACAATCAAACCGGCTCAACAGGCCAGGTGTGCACGGGGGCATTTTGTAACCGTGGAGGACAAAAAGGGTTTTTTAAAAGACGAAGTGGCCGTCAGCACGCCATGCGCCGAATCAACCATCAGGTCGCCAGTAAAACTTTAAACAAAAAAAAAAAGACAAACAGAACTGCGATTAGAGCTAACAAACTTTGGTAATAAAATGGATGAGCATTATTCTGTTTGTAAGAAGTGGGGAAGAGCGCCACGGCAGTCCCGTTTCGAACCTATCGGCATGACCGAAACAAAACGTACCTAACAACACGCGATCAAAGACAGTCAATATATTCGGCAATTAGAAACCATAAAGTCGATAGGTGATCGAGGAAATCCAGACCACAACAAGATGATGCAATAAACGGAATCGAAGATTAGTCTATCATCCAACTATCACATAGCCACGTAATTTGTGCTGCAATGATACATTGACGTCTCTATCGGTTCATCTGGCCTAGGGATATTTATTTATATATATATATTTTTTTTAATTGACCGTAGCGCCTAGTGCACTACAGGAATACTGCACCCTTCGCAGCCTATCTGCATATTTTGTATTTGACATCACGATATCGCACATTTTTTTTTTCTTCTCATATGATTTTTAGGTGGGAAAAGCAGCCAATCAGTCAAAAGCTTATTCTAATTTTTCAAGTATTTCGCCTACAAGCGAGACGACTGATTCTCAGACTACGGTCAAGATTGGCTGGCGCGTTACGCACATGCGAAACAAAAGTGACAAAAGGGAATGATAACAACCATAAACGACAGGCACGTACACCTTGAATGCACGCAATTTCACATAGCCACTACGCCGGTAGCATCGCTATAAATTAATTATAAGAAAAATTGGCGCACAAAAAATTCCGGACGTTTATTAGACGCGCGTGTTGTATAAATATTTGCACACTGAACCGAAGGCGATTAGTTGACCTGCAGGCCGCCAGGGTCGCTCACGTCTTAGCTAATCGCCAACAAAAGCAAAGAAAGGAAAGGCTTAGATGCAGTAAAGGCGTATGGAAACACTTTGAAAAATTATACTCTTTGAAAACTGAAGGCTATGGCAAAAGAAACCCATGACACAAAAAAGGAACCTTCGTTCCAATTCCTCAATAAAGAGAGCCAGTTCCCATTCCAGTTCCTCAATAATCAAAAGTAACCTAGGCGTGAACCACGTTCCTCACAAAAAGGAACCAATTCCTAGGAACAGAACTTTTCCGTTCCATTCCTACCTAATACTGGAATGGGAAACGTTATTTTTATCATTATTTTTAATTATTTTAAAATCACTGTAGTTCTAATCACTACAGAATTTTAATTTTTTTTTAATAAATCACTGTAGTGCTAATCACTACATGATTACTACCCACCTCGTATCGCTATGGCGATATGTGAGGAGCAGGGAAAGGAAGGGAAGGATGAAGGGAACGGGAATGGCAGCTGGAATAGCCAGGCTGCAGGATCCACCCCTAAGCTCTGGACTCCCTAATGGAAGCTCAGGGGTGACGCCAGTACCCCAGGATCGAATAAACGAGAGCCAGCGCCGGGAATCGAACCCGGGACCGTTCGCTCCGTAGTATGTTGCCATACCGACACAAGAACCGACTCAAGTGACAAAGCATCGCAGCTAGGTGACGAGATCACGCAGAAAGTCGAACAAATATTTATATTACGCCCGACTGAGCACACTTGCCATTTGTAAACAATATTTAACGATGACTCAAACCACGTGGAAGTTGCATAGAACATGCATAGAGGCAAATACCGTTGGCAGATAAAAGTTTAGTAGAACTCCTTTAATTCCGCTCATCTAAAATCGTGATAACAATAAAGTGGTGAACCCGTTTCTGTGGCAAAGGTGGGTGTATTCACCAAAAAATCGCATTAATTACTTTGCCCCGTCAAGAAAGCAGCATACATCCGGTATGAGATAGAGGGTAAATTTGGCTAACCTAATTTTGATAAAAACCACAATTTCGGGCCACGACCGGGCCAGATTTCGCACGCTCCAAACTCCACAAGCGTGATATTTATAACGGATTCGACGCTAATCTACATCGTGATTCAGAATTTTACGAACCCATTCGCCCGTAGCTCCTTAAGTCAGCTAAAAATGACTGAATTGTTATGAAATTTGACACAAATATGGAGTAAATATAAGCGAACCTTTGAGTTATTTTGAGCAGTCTTTTCGCAACACAACTTTTATTTTATTGCAGAAATTTGATGGCAATTTTGCCTTATTGAAGATTTTCGGGAACTAGATCAAAAATACCAAATAAGAAATGGCCCAGTAAAATATTCCTCTAAAAATTTGTACGTTAACGGCTACGACAATAGACAGACGCACTAAAAAATTACTTATTAAATTTAAAACTTTTAAAAGAAGTCGGTCATTTTTAGCTGACTTCTGGAGCTATGGCGGGGGGAGGGGTGGGGTTCGTAAACTTATTAGTCAAGATGTGCAGTTTGAGCGTGTTTTTGGCCGGAGTAAAAGGTGGGTGGGGAAGAGAAAGAGGAGGAGGATTTTATCTAAATGATCTCGCTCACTCGCGCCGAGCGCCCTGCCAACCCTCGCCTGATGCGCCGTTAAATCTTGATGTTCCTGCCCCGTCCACAAGTTCACCAGCACTGCCGCATCTTAGTACGGTGGTGTTACGTATTTGAAATTGTGAAACAATCTAGGCGGGAAGATATTTCCGGTCTTCCTAGGTCTATAAGCCAGTGCTGCCGAGCGATAGCGTTTTTATCGCGGCGCGCTTAAAAAAAAAACGCCGGCGTTGTAAAATTGGTCCGCGTACAAAATAGATGGAATCAGCTAGTCAAGTAGTATTTTCCTTTAACGATTGAGGAACTCGTACTAATTGAATGAAAAGCTGGAATACACAACTACGGCTCTAACTGTCTCAAATGTACCGGTACCTACTTTTTTTTAATCAATTTTTGGCGACTTGTATCTGATGACGGTATATTGTGAAGGCCAGCGTGAACTTGGCACCCTGCAACTGTTTTTTGCTAATAACTTTTTCAGAGACTAGCAAAAATTATATTTTTTTTGTGGCCCAAATTAGCAAAACCATAGCACTAATTTTTGACAATTTTTCAGGTCGAAAGTCTAAGGTGAGGGGGCATGTCTATGAAAACCTCTCGTTTGCAAAAATGCAAAAATGGCTTCAACAGCTTGCAAAGGATAATAAATTCCCCCCCCTCCCCATTTTTTAATACATACTACAGCAACTTATTTTCTTAACCAGAATTGAATCACCGCCTATAGCTAAGCTTGCTGTTCTAATTAACATCGCCAATGTGATCCTAATGTTATTTATCATCTGATGAAATCAATAATATATAAACTCAGATTAAAAAAAATAGACGAAAAAAGATAAGATTGTTTAATCCAGTCGGTAATCAAAATAAAATTATGATGTAGACCAGTCGGTAATGCTTCCGACTACGGTGCGGACGGTCCCGGGTACAATTCCCGGCAGAGGCTCTCGTTTATTCGACGAGCCGCGCTACTGGTGTCACCCCTGAGCTTCCATTAGGGAGTCCAGAGCTTAGGGGTGGATCCTGCAGC
>JAUJYS010003393.1:0-13166 GCA_033995665.1 Melogona broelemanni | reverse complement strand
GTTAGCCTGGGGTACTGGCGTCACCCCTGAGCTTCCATTAGGGAGTCCAGAGCGTAGGGGTGGATCCTGCAGCCTGGATATTCCAGCTGTCATTCCCCATTCCTTCCCATCCCTGCCCCTCACATATCTCCAAAGAGACATGAGGGTGCAGTAATCCTGTAGTGCACTAGGCACTAAGGTGATTTAAAAAGAAATGGTGGTATCATATATTCTTGGGTATATCATATATTTTTGGGAGTATCACATATTTTTAATTGTATCATAAAAATTATTTTTCAAATCAGTTTGGTCTAGGTTTCATACTTCTGAAATTTGGATCAAATTTTAAAATAACTTGCGCTTTCATAAAACTTGACATTATAATAAGAAAGCTTAAATCCTTTAATTTTCCAGAATGTGATTTTTCTCTGTCTTTAATACCATAGGAAGTCCTCTCTTTGTACAAATTTTTTTAATTTGAAGCCAGCCGAAAAAAACCTGGAAGACATTAAAATGCTAGAAAACCACAGCTCATAGAACACTAAAACTTAGCATTTATCTTTTGTTTGTTTTCGGTCTGACTCCGGTTAATATCTTCTGTTTACTGGGTAAAGACTCTGACAGTGATAACGCATAATGGGCCTCTCGTTGTTGTAAGGATTTTAATTATTGGTATTATGGAATAAATAAATAATGTATGCACCATATTTACTAAAGTAAGACCCGCGGGGAAGAGTCCACTGGGTTTCCGGTTCGTTTCCGAAATGCGGGCTTGATGGTGGTGCGGCACGCACTTCAGAAATTTAACACGAATTTCCAAATTCCCTGTTCAAGCCCGCGGGTCTGACGGCAGAGACGGCTCACTTTCATCAAGCTAACGCAGCGGCTTATTACGATTTCACCAGACTGTGGAACTGCATGGTAAATGAATAAAGAGCGGCTCTGCTATTGTCGGACGTCATACGTGCAGTTAATTTCTCGCGCAAGTACACGATCAGACGGAAATGAAAATGTGCAACACAAAACGGAAATGAGCTATGAACATCGAATGATGTTTCTTTCATCGGACCGAATGCGAATCCACAGTCAACACCAGTTGTTTTGTGGGTGGGTAACTTTAGACACCGATGGAGATTTTCTATTGAGATGGCCTCGTTCGGTGTTCATAAGCGGTTTGTGGGAAATTAACTGGGACAATTTAATAGAGAATCACCACCGATGTAAATTTAATTCGAAAATTGATGCCCTGAAAGTTATATTTGGAAACATTAGCGTGTTCTAACATAGCTTTAGCTGTTCTTTCATACATGTAATATTATTGTTGCTATAGGAAAGTCCATCTCTACGTCAAAGAACAAAAATACGTGAAAATTATTTATATTATAAAAAAAATAATTGCTTTGTTCGGAACGCATACAAAAATTTATTAAAAACATTTACAATTATGTAACTGGAAAAATGCGATTCCAATTTAAAAAACTCCCATTGTTTCATAGGGAAATCATTAAAAACAATTAAACGAAAATTAATCATCTTTGACTTTGCAATCATCGCAAAATTAAGACCTGGCGTCTTGGTGGTCTTATATTGTTTGCCAAATTAAAAATCTTTTAAGCTATGAGTTTATGAGTTTTAACTTATAAGTTTATGAATATTTTAGGTTCTATTTTCCCACTTGCCGTAAGCAGTGCTTAGAACGTCTAATGGGAAATATTATATATATATATATATATATAAAATAATAATCTCCAATGGGGACCAATTACGGTTATGCTCGAAAGGGTGCACTGTTCTATCATGATATGCCAATTGTACGCTGGATTTTCTAGACACTCGCACTTAAGAGAAACAAAAGCCAGTTTTAATCTCCGGAGTTCAAGCTCGATTTGTTTTATTATAATTACGTGAATGTTCAGTCGCCATAAAAAATAAGCATTATCTCTCGGATGCTCTTTAATCCTGAAATTATCTTAACGCGAAACCTCTTATTAAGAGAGGCGAGGCGCCTCCCCAGCGTGATAACCGGCCTGGTTAATTAATTAAATTAATCAGTTTTGGCAATCGTCATTTTTGTTCGCCCCCATTTTTACTTGTCTGCCACGTCCCCCTCCCCTTATCAGCTCACTTCATTACTCATATCTTCGCCTTCTAACGACTTTCACCTCCGTCTTCGCGTATTAACCCCACGCTTATCGAGAATTACACTCGCAGTTTGCTGTATCTTTTCGCGCATTAAAACCGGGTAAATGTGCCACATCTGAGATGCATTCGCCAAAATGGGTCTAGTTCGTTTACGGCCCAAGCGGTGGCGCGCGAATCGCAGGAGATAATTTGCCACCATTCGCGAAGGCCAGTCCTTTTCGACCAGCAAGGCCGAGATAAAGTCTCTACGTTGGCGAGGCAATGAGCGATAAAGCGTCACAGTGTGTGATTCGATTAAAAAAAAAAAGGATGAAATAAATCAATTCGCTTAAATACAATTAAAAAGACATATATAGAATATTTTACTACTTTTAAAAGAAAAAGTGGGTATCAAAGAAAGTAATATTTTTTTGCGAAACACTTCATCTGTTCAATTACCGGTATACGTTTTTAATTTGTGAAATTTAAGTTTTTAAAAATAGACAAACAAAATCAATTGGTTAGCCGATAGTAAAATGAATCGACCTTTTATTACTAGTTATTACTTATCAATTATTATTTCTAATCTATACTTTAAGATAAATTATAAAAAAAATCAAGTAACAACAGATTGAAGTATAATGTAGTTTGTGTTGCTAATGTTGTCAACCCGAATAATTTATTTTAACAAGCCACGTGGATGATGACATACCGCATGGTAAGAGAGCTCAATCGAAGTTTATTATCATTTCAGAACCTGCTTTTGTTATTCCATATTGTTTATGGTACAATTGTTATTTCATCTAAAATAATGGCTGACTATGGTGATAGGAGAATCTATCACCTTCTCAATATATTAAAATAATGGCAACATATTATTTTGTAAACTTCAGTTCTCAGGAATTTTCAGCATTTGCTTTGGTATGCGAAATCTGCGTTTTGCAAACTCCTTTTGCGTTTTTGTAAACTCTTATTCTGTAATCAAATATTCTGCGCACTAATGGCGGCAACAAGTGCGAAACTGTCTGTGTGAACCGGGCTTAAAATCATAAAAAAAAGTAACTCTCACCACACTTTAAGTCTTCCAGACATCAGCGGCGACAATGGTTAGTCCCCGCTCCACTCTGTACACGTCATTACATACACGCACTCGCCCGCACCGCGCTCTCTCATTCTCAGCTTCCTTTTCACTTCTTTCGCATGAATGAAAATCTCAAATTAATGATCTCCTTAATTGAATTCTGGGGAGGGGGACGCGCGCGCTCAACGCCGGGACTTATATATTTGCTTATCGCGAATTCCACCTTACCAATGAATTTATCAGCACCTGCAACCCCGGAGCATGTGCGACGTGGAGCCGTCACGGAGTGCACGTGCAAGGTCGGCTGAGCGCCGCGTTCTCTCCCGTTTAAACAGTTCACTCTAAATGCTAATGAACGAGCTACGCTTTTTTGCGCTACCAAACCGCCTTGTTCTCGCTCTTTCTCTCGGAGACCCGCTTCAAGCCGATGGCGGACAATAGGAACACGAGTCGACTTTCCTGCATTGCTTTTGCTGTTAGTCGTGATTGCCTGCTGTCAGGGGATCTTAGAAGACGGACAATAATGGCTCGCCACAAATGTTTTACGGTCAGTGTCATTAACGCTAGGATAGCTTCTGTACCAGGTATATCCCTGGCGCGAACCTGAGCAACCCCGCAAAATACATACAGGCATGGATTATGTAGCTAATTTTAAAAAGGAGGTTAATATCAAATAATAGCTAATACGGGTAATAGCTATTAGTGGTTAGCGTTTTGGCTTGCTATTCCCGTAACTCGGGTTCAATTCCCAGCCGAAACCTACAGAATTTGTCAGACTACACGAATAAAAACTAGGAATGTCTCTCGCTGTGAACAGTGTTGGGAAAGCAAAACCGTGAAACCTTTACAATTTCAGGTACTCACGCTAAAGATAGACATAAGATCGTTAAAGGTCTTACATCGATCTTTAAGAGATCGTTAAAATATAAATCGTTAAAGATGTATAGGCAAAATAAGCCAGATCGCCCTTTGGGGAGAGGGTATTAAAATGTGAAATACATGTATGTACCCTTAATTGGCCATTTGACTCCGCCATAGACCCAACCGGGTTGCTTGCGGGTACATATTGTAACTTAAGTGCGTAAGAGTAGAATAACGTCGCCCGGTCTATAAACAAATTAAATAATTCCTGACTTTCTTAATTTATATCATGAAGGAGAAACAAAATCGAGCAGACTTTTGAGTCGAAGACAAAATAAGCCCTCTTTGAAGTGGCTTTTTTTTACATGCCTCAGTTGACTGTTAGCGATTGTGGCGTTTAGCGTTGGATGCAATTTGTTTCGCTGACGTATCGCGCTTAATTAGATTTTAGCGGCTTTTTACATGCCAGGTTGACAGTTGTCATTGGTAACACAATCAAAGAAAAAGTCTAAAATTCTTCGTTTCAAGCGCTTCTCATTCGTGTTGTAAACGCGAGTGTTCGTCGGGCTTCCCATATTTGATTATTTGATTAATGAACGTTTTTCGACTGCGTGATCCAAACCTGAAACCAGAATTAATTAATGTCTTCTCTTATTACATCTTGCCAGTTCTAATTCATTTTCCAAAGCGGTGTTCATCGCTTAGCAGGTTGAAATTCATGCTTTACTTACGAAACTGAATAGCTTTTGGCTGACGTCATTTTTTTGTAAAGACCATAAGCACATTTTCACCAGCACCCCAGGATCGAATAAACGAGAGTCTGCTGCGGCAAACAAAATTTTCAAACTTGGCCCGCTTTCTTTCGACCGTAAGCAACATGTTTGACATGCGTTAAATACATATTTTTTTAAAAAAGAGAGATATACCACACTGCCTAATTTGAAATGTATTTTTGCGACCAGAGAGAAACGGAAACAGCAACTTCTTGAGTATTATTGGAATAAATTGTATAATATTAAGAAAACTTCATACGATTACAGCGATGTTATTGCAATAGTACACGTATAAACGTTGTGTGCATATTACAGAAAAATTAATATAATATACAAACAGTATGACTCCTCTTGTGGGTAAAAGTGTTCTATAATAATACCACACTGCCTTCAACAGCCTCAATTTTTGGTTGACCTGAATACCAAATTGATCATGGTACAAAATCTAAATGGAACAGCTTCTACCGCCACGCCAGTTTTTAAAAATCTAAATGGTTCGCCATAAACACATATTTTGGCAATGACCTCGAGTGATCGAATGATGAAAACACATGTGCAACGAAAAATGTCACGTGACAAAAAAAAGTAGCAAGTTCAGCCAAGTGTTTTCGTACTTGTGTTACATCGTGCGCAGCTTACCAGACCCCCTTCCCCCCCCTCACTAAAAGTCCTGCGTGCATTTTAGCGAGCGCGGTCCGCGTAGCGAGAAAGAGACTGGCTTTCCATTTAATCGCGCAACCAGCCGGGATTGGCATATGCACTTTTCGCGCTCGCAAATTCAATTGCAACGCGAAAGTGAAATTTAAAACGTCGCAAATACAATTTTCGAACCTATTCGATGGTGACGCGGGGAACAGAAAAGCGAGAGCGGGTTGGACGGGGGAAAAAAGAAGAAAAAAATAAAAAGAAAAAAAAAAGTCAATGCCGAACCAATATCTCTAAACGTGACAATCGAGCGAAAACACCAACACGAGACTAAAGAGCCCGGCAATCGTTTCGCCACCTGGTGGCGAATGAGTTGAAACAGTCTTTGTTCGAAAACAGATCTGCCCTGTACCAAAAGTGTCATCTGAATTCCAAGACGCGTTATTGCATTAGGTCGAACAATGTAATTGAAAGTTTTGCCCATCCATCGTAACTTTAGAATGTTACAATATGCCTGTTACCGAGAAATAGGTATAGCGCAATTTTAGAATTTTCACAATGTTAAATTGATGCAATACTATAATACCTATAAATAAATTGACGTGAGGATTTCTGTTCAGATATCGTTTGCAGCATACTTTTGATTTTTCAAATACTAAAACTCCTCTCTCCACAAAAAAAATTATTTTTAATCAATGTAGTTTCAACCGGTAACGTAAAGTATAATTATTTGACTTGCCTATGTTTTAGAACTAAGTCAAATCTAATTGACTGTATATGGTTTCAGAATACTATTGAATACAAAACAAACATAATATCGATCTCGTATGATAATATATTTTAATTGTCAATAATATAGCGTAATTACAAAATATATACGTACCGTATTATGTATTGCCATGAATTGACAATTATAATGTATACACGAAATAAAATTGTTAACATTCTTAATATATTTTAGTCGATATTATTTATATACCTCTGTTCTAATGGAGACAAAAACAGAACCATAAAGGTACTTTTGTTGCAATTCTTGATGTAGACTGTACCTGTAATTATATACGAATAGCCGGTTCTTCCGTTCTATTTTCATTCAGAGCTGTCCTGCATCAATCATAGGCATCAAGAACTGGATGATGTTTCTTCCAGTGATGCCAACATCCAATCCACTGTACAAGTCCCCGTATTTGCAACGCATTGTGCATCGGTGTGAATAAATCCATAACAATGTGTATATACGATACCTTCCTCCAGGAAAAAAAAACCTGCTCCAAGCAAAAAAGAAAATATATCTGAAAAGTCGCGTAAGTCAAACGTCGGCGGTATTACGGTTATAGCCTGGCTGTTGAAATGTGGTGACAAGTGGTGGATTAGGGAATTGCGGAGCATGTGGCGATGGATACTCATGGCCGGGACGACCGCCATGATGATGATGGCATCTCGTGCAAGGGCAACGTTGCACGTGCCTCTTGTACACATGGCACGTGCCATTCTGTTTGTAGTTCGTTCGGGTACACCTCCGGGTTACGATCGGGGTTAGGGGCGCGTCAACCTTCCAGTCCGATGGCACTATCATGACTATCGATTGTATACTGAAAGTCGAAGTGTAACAGCGAGTAGCATGAATTTTGTAGCGTTCCTCATTACCACATTTGTCATTTATCACATGTTTGAAGAAAGAGAAAATTTCCGAGCAGCAACAGTCTTTCCCAACTGATGTGATGGGGCTTTTGCCTCGTGGTAGCCTAGTCGTTATTACGACCGGTTATGACGCGGTTGTCCCGAGTTCGGTTCCCATGGCGGGCTCTCGTTTATTTGGTCTCGGGATGCTGGCGAAAATATTTCCCTAATATTGTCTCATAACAACACGAAGGATACAGAATGTCCTGTAATGATCACTACAGTGATCATCAAAAAAATTAAAAAATAACAAAAATTATAAATAACACATAAGAATCAAAATAAAAATTTATTGAAAGTAGTACAAATAATCCATAAACGTGATAAAAGGGATAATTGGGTACAAAATTTGTAACGATGGATTATTATACATTGGGCAAACTATTTCGTCATCCGCTCGAAAGTGTTTGTGAATATTTTCCATTATGTTGCCCAACCCCCTCTCACGCAAACCCTGCGAAGGAATAATGTAGTTGCATGCATGCGTGAACGGTGCAAAGGCTGCTCGCCTTTCAAATAAAAAAAGAAACTTTATTCCCCACTCGACAATTGTTGCGACAAATATACGCAAAAACTTTTGTTGGCGGGGACTTCATTGTACGGAAGCACTTGTCACGAGTCTTTCGAAAACGAAATACACCCCATGCGATGGAGCTACCGCACAACACAAACTCATAAGACCTCAATTCGAAAATTACTATTTTTTTTACCGCGAGATGGCAGGTCGGTTCGGATCGGATCCTGTATCGGATCGGATCCTGTATCGGATCCATACGCGTTTTTGATAAATTATAATTTGTGGTCAACTTCATAAGTTGCCGTTTCTATCATGTTGTTGGTCGCGTCTCTAAATCAATTTTCGGGTTGTTAAAGGTTTAAATTCAAAATTGTCTGAGGCATATGCTGTTGCTGAAGAAATGAAAAATGAGAAGCGAATTTTTAAAAATGTATCCAAACAAAAGTTACTTTTAACTAGTGACACTTTAGAAAACACTAAGTTAAATTACAAAATGCTTTGATTTAGATTCTAATGGCCAGCACCTGCAGTTAAATGGTTTTCTGCATCTTCCACCAGGTGCGCTAGTTAGTGCTGAGCAATGGCGGTACCTATACCATTTCTCATGTCCCGTGGAATGTTGCAGGTGCTTTCCGACACAATTTCGCTCGTTTATTGATTGGTGCATGTCATTCGCACGTGCGCCACACGGGCAGCTGCTATTGGCCAATTCCCCAGCCGATTCCCAAGACGCTCGCGCTTCTGGCACTGTCGAACACGACAACACCAAATCAATTACAATTCCCACGTTCTCGCAACGCCCTGTTTCTCCCAATAATCTTTCTTCAGTAACAAGAGACACACAAAAAGAAAGAAATAGAACGAACCTACGAATGAAAGAATGAAACCGGCAAGTTAAATTGCGAAGAGCGAACTCTCTGGCTAATGGAAACCATTGTTGGTGGAATTCGTGCGACGTATATAATTTTAACGCGTTCTTCTCCTCTGTCGGCAGTTATTTGGGCTCTTTTTTTTTTGAAGGTTGGAAAACATCGTTGCGATACAAATGGTGTTTATAAGTTAATGGGAGTTTAATGTGTGTCTGTCTGTACAAGTTCTACGTCTTTTAAACATGTGGATATCTATTTAATGATTGTTTCATATGAGACTCAAACGTACTTCTGGAAGTTTGACCGTTTAAAATATCGTGTGTACAATGTATTTAACCATAAAATGAATAGTTGTTTTTAATAATGAATATTTCAATTATGGCAGTGCGTTTGATAAAAGAACATTCTGATTGAATAGGCTATTACAGATGTTATATATTTCATTTATTACATTTACTATTACAGGTGTATTACTGATTGATTGGAGTCATGGAGGGCAGCGAAAAAAGGGGTGTCAGGGAGAGCTGATAATTGAATCTGCAAAAGCTGAGGGAGGTAGTACTTGATCGGCAACATTGGCGAGATTTTGTTCATGGGATCACCAGGGGTCGGCAACGGTTCGACGGTACTTAATAAAATTAAAAAAAGTTTAAGTAATATTTTTAAAATTTTAAAATTTAAAATTATGGTTTATCTAAAAAAAATTCTCCTTGAATTGTGAGCTGGGAATGTTTTTGTTACATCTAAATGGTGAATTTATTTTCTTATTTTTCCGCCCCTGTACTAACTTTGGTTGCCTTTGGATCATTTGATTACATGGCACCAGATCGATAAGAGGCTCACCAGGTCTCATTATGGTTGTCAATCTCGCATCGCTTCTTCGTATGTGCCTTGTCTAACAATATAACGAGCGCTTTATCTTTTTCTAAAGACAAGCCAAAGGTAGACACGACAAACGAATTTAATCATTTTTAAATTGTGCAACGGCATGTGATGGCATTGGAACTCGCCAAAATCCATTGCCAGAAAAAGAGACACAATACAACAAGAGCATCGACCGCACGTGCCGTCTGTTCGGACCAATCGGCGAAGGCCCCGCAGGTGAATGGCTGCTCTCTTCACAAATGCGAACTAATTTATCGACGAAAGTTCCACAATTGGAAACTCGTCTTCCATTCCCCCCACTACAAAGCGGCGGCAGCCATTTTCTTTTTCTAACATGTCGCGACACCATGAACGGTGGCTCCACCTGACGGCGGTTGGACGCCGGTTTACAACGCGATGGAATCAGTTCGAATTGGAGCTGGTATTAGATGCAGATTGGATGAGGAAGTTTCCGGCGTAGGTGAGGAGGACGCTCGGCAGTGGAAAGAAGGAAGAAAAAACGAAACGGTGTGCTTCTTGCCTTGCTTTTTTGGCGCAATATTGGTTGCGGCTGGTGATACGACGGCTAAAGGGCAATAAAGCACGCGCTTATGGCGTGTAATAATGGATCCGACGCCACTCCGATGGATCCTACCTGCTCTGGAGGGAAAAGCGTGAGCGCAGCGCTCGCGCGCTCGGCGTTCTCAGTCCCGCATGTGTGTTTGTGTGTGTGTGTCAAGAGCGTCTGTTTACACGAATGCGTTTGCTCTGGCACATAGACCGAGATGATGATGGCGCGATCTAAGTGCGCTTGCGTTATCTGTTCGTGGTTAGGAAACGGTTAGGTGATCTTTATCCTCCTTAGACCACTCCCTAACCGAACTTTCTTGTACCGGTATTGTGTTTAGTGAGATATTTCTGGTGAAAAACAAATTGCGTCTACTAAGTAAGTACCGTAAAATGCTGCACCAAAGTCGCGGCCAATGGAAAAAAGAACCATTTGGTCGCACCAAGCATAAATCAGCTGGCAGTAAGTTGGTAAGTTACATCATAACGTTGTTGAAATTCAAGCTTTGTTCTTTTATTCTGATAAGTTAGGTTTCTAAATAAATTCAAGGAAATGCTATTTAAAGACATGTAGGTGCTAGCCACTTGTACATTATAGCAATGACTATATGTACTTGCAAGCTGCACCAGGAGTGCCAATAACGGGGATCACATGACCAGTTAAGGGCCCAATTGTAATCCAATCTTCCAGGGAATGACCTGCTAATTTTGCCTGGCCTAATCCTCTGACCTATGCATGAATTTTCAACGTGTACCTGATAACGTATAGGCACGGGTCCCACGGCTTCATTTCCATTCTAAAACATTTCTATCGCCAGAAAAATTCTGGAGGTCTAAGTCGAGAATTGAACTTGCCGTCAGTGAGTCTAAATCACATTTGTTTATCGTAAAAAAATGTCTAATGTTGATAGTTATACAGTGTTCGAATGTTACTAGGCAATGAATCGTTACTTGTATGTCTATGTGAAGGCCAGACAGAAAACCAGCTACGATCAGCCTATCTGGTCCATGACTATAGAGTCTCGAGAAAATGAAGACTGATGAGGCTTGCCATTTTTGCAAAGTGGTAAGGTGCCGACAGAAGTTCTGGGACTAAATCCTCCTAATACCAGCTGTTATTGGCGATGTTATGTTTTGGAGCCACTACATGTGTCTTTATAAGCCGCAAGTCAATTCAAACATACAGAAAAAAATCCTGTCTTTTCTTAACGTGCTTATTAGCTAACAAACTTAAATAATTTAACGGCTTGATTACGGGCGCAAAAAATGAGATTGTTAGAATAACAACCTGGCGTTTTTAAAAATTATAATCTAACTCCAATTAGGTACGTTGTAATGAGGCCCTCATACAAAGTGCTTTGTTTTTTTAGCGGTTTGATGCACGTTCGCAACAAAGTGTATCGCATCCAATTAAGGATTACATTTGATCTGCCGAGGTTTCTGTTTGATCGTCTTGAGAGCGAACTAACTCTCAGACATTTTGCAATCGCTTGCCACATACACGGTAGATGCAACGGCAAGTCAAATCTCATAATCCAACCACCACTTACGAAATGGCGAAACAAAACTCTACAAAAAATCATAAGAAATTTCCTCTCTTGCAATAAATCTAAAAGGCAGATTATGTGCAGTCGCTCGACGCTCAGCAAACTCGGAAGCCCCACACCAAATATATAACGAAATTGGTTAGCCAGACTATTTTTCCAGTGTTGAACAACGGATACAGAGTTGGACACGTCTTTGAATCATTTAACCGCTCACCACCAGGGTCGGTAGTGCTGATGTCGTTAATAGAGGGCGATTGCCTTACAGACAGGTGAGATCTTGGTTGTATAGTGAAGAGGAGAGAGGGGAGAAAAAAAAGCAAGCGTAGAGCCGGAAAAAAGCGTTATGTGTCCTTTGAGGCCAAAAACGAAATGAATATTGCTTTGTGAGAAGCCTTTTCCTCCTCCTATTCTTCTATCTCTCTCGCTTTATATACTCGTACTGGTCCGGGCTACGATTCGCTACGCGTAGTTAGCGACGTTCTATTTGGGAGAAGGGAGAAAATGCCACGCCAGCAATTTAACAAATTAAAAATGTAGACTTCCGTGCTCTCTCTCTTTCTCTCTATCTCGCGAGTGCTCTCCGACGTCCGAGAACGGAGTAATTTGCTTTTAAATCCGGCAACATTCAGCGGGAAACGACAAGGTGAAATCAATAATCGTAACGGTTCTCAGAGACGGAGGCAAATTGGCTCCTTACGAATTTAGGAAGTGATCGTCACATCTACAAGTAGATAGAATTGACATATCGGATCGGTTGAATTTTACAGTACGTAGGGCCTTCTGCTACAAAAATAAGGTGGTGATCGTTGCGTTAGAAGAGTTTTTCTAACTTATTGCCTTCAAATACAAAAGTACGATTGTATTACAATACAGTGTAAATCACTGTACTTCACTAAATAATTGCACATCTTGTTAAATTAAAAATATTTGGCACACAACTAGACAAATCCAAATTTGACAAATTACATTTGATAAATTACAATTAGTCAAGTACACAATTAGTCAAGTACACAATTAGTTATGTACACAATTAGTCAAGTACATATTTCGTCAAGGAAACATTTAGACAAGAATACAATTAGACAAGTACACATTTAGTCAACTATACTGTACATGTAGTTAGCCAAGTACTCAATTAGTCAACTTTACTGTACATGTAGTTAAGTACGCAATTAACCAAGTACACGTTTAGTCAAATACACATGTAGTCAAGTACGCATTCAATCAAGTACACATTTAGTAAAGTACACATTTGGAGCCAGAAAAGAAAATCTAACGAAATAAATGTGGGTCCTGTGATTCAGTAGCTCAGTCTACTCAGCGGGTGGTCCCGGGTTCGATTCTCGGCGCAGGCTTTCGTTTATTCGATCCTGTGGTACTGGAATGTACCCCTCACACATTGCCACAGCAACACAAGGGGTACAATAACTTCCTGTAGAGCTATTCACTAGAGTGATCAGGAATAATAATTAAAAAAATATTAACTAAATTTGCTTCCAAGCGCGTCCATCACCTTTCCTGCTAGTATCAGTTGATGGACGTTCCGCCTCATTGATGCCAAATCGATGGGGATTGTACTCATCTGTACTATAAGACTGAAAATGGTGTCCTTCTGTCCGTGTGAAGCCAGCACGTGACCTAAACTGAATTTATACAAAACAC